>CAUYQU010023323.1:0-53899 GCA_963574635.1 Cheracebus regulus | reverse complement strand
GTGTGGGGTTATCTGAGGCCTCTGTTCTGTTTCATTGGTCTACATATCTGTTTTGGTACCAGTACCATGCTGTTTTTGTTATGTATCCTTGTAATACAGTTTGAAGTCAGGTAGTGTGATGCCTCCAGTTTCTTTTCTTTTCTTTTCTTTTCTTTTTTTCTGCTTAGGATTGTTTTGGTTATGCAGGCTTTTTTTTTTTTTTTGGTGCCATATAAAATTTAAAGTAGTTTTTTCCAATTCTGTGAAGAAAGTCAATGATAGTTTGATGGGGATAGCATTGAATCTATAAATTACTTTGGTCATTATGGCCATTTTCATGATATTGATTCTTCCTATCCATGAGCATGGAATGTTTTTTCATTTGTTTGTGTCCTCACTTATTTCCTTGAGCAGTGGTTTGTAGTTCTCCTTGAAGAGATTCTTTACATCTCTTGCAAATTGTATTCCTAGATATTTAATTCTATTTGTAGCAATTGCGTTTTTGGGAGTTCACTCATTATTTGGCTCTCTGTTTGTCTGTTATTGGTATATTGGAATGCTTGTGATTTTTGCACGCTGATTTTGTATCCTGAAATCCTGAGACTTTGCTGAAGTTGCTTCGGCTTAAGGAGATTTGGGGCTTAGATGATGGGGTCTTCTAAATATACAATCATGTCATTTGCAAAGACAATTTAACTTCCTCTTTTCCTAATTAAATACCCTTTATTTCTCTTGCCTGATTGCCCTGGCCAGAACTTCCAATACTATGTTGAATAGGGGTGGTGAGAGGGCATTCTTGCCTTGTGCTGGTTTTTAAAAAGAATGCTTGCAGTTTTTGTCCATTCAGTATGATATTGGCTGTGGGTTTGTCATAAATAGCTCTTACTATTTTGAGATATGTTTCATCAATACCTAGTTTATTGAGTGTTTTTAACATGAAGGATTGTTGAGTTTTGTCAAAGGATTGAGATAATCATGTGGTTTTCGTCATTGGTTCTGTTTATGTTATAGACTATGTTTATTGATTTGCATATGTTGAACAAACCTTACATCCCAGAGATGAAGTCAATGTGATCATGGTGGATAAGCTTTTTGGTGTGCTGCTGGATTTGGTTTGCCAGTATTTTATTGAAGATTTTTTGCATTTATGTTCATCAGGGATATTGGCTTGAAGTTTTCTTTTGTGTGTGTGTCTATGCCAGGTTTTGCTATCAGAATGATGCTGGCCTCATAAAATGAGTTAGGAGGATTCCCTCTTTTTCTATTATTTGGAATAGTTTCAGAAGGAATGGTATCAGCTTCTCTTTCTACCTTTGGTAGAATTCAGCTGTGAATCCGTCTGGTCCTGGACTTTTTTTGGTTGGTAAGCCATTAATTACTGCCTCAATTTCAGAACTTGTTATTGGTCTATTCAGGGATTTGACTTCTTCCTGGTTTAGTCTTGGGAGGGTGTATGTGTCAAGGAATTTATCCATTTCTTCTAGATTTTTTAGTTCATTTATGTAGAGGTGTTTATAATATTCTCTGATGGTAGTTTTTATTTCTGTGGGATTGGTGGTGATATCTGCTTTATCATTTTTTATTGCATCTATTTTTGTTCTTCTGTTTCTTCTTTTTTATTAGTCTGGCTAGTGGTCCATCTGTTTTGTTGATTTTTTTCAAAAAAAAAAAAAAAAAACAGCTCCTGGATTCATTGCTTTTTTTGAAGGGTTTTTCGTGTCTCTATCTCCTCTAGTTCTGCTCTGATCTTAGTTATTTCCTGTCTTCTTCTAGCTTTTGAATTTGTTTGCTTTTGCTTCTCTAGTTCTTTTAATTGTGATGTTAGGGTGTTGATTTTAGATCTTTTCTGCTTTCTCTTGTGGGCATTTAGTGCTATAAATTTCCCTCTACATACTGCTTTAAATGTTTCTCAGAGATTCTGGTATGTTGTGTCTTTGTTCTCACTGGTTTCAAATAACATCTTTATTTCTGCTTACTTTTGTTATTTACTCAGTAGTCATTTAGGAGCAGGTTGTTCTGTTTCCATGTAGTTGTGTGGTTTTGAGTGAGTTTCTTATTCCTGAGTTCTAGTTTGATTGTTCTGTGGTCTTAGAGATTGTTTCTTATGATTTCTATTCTTTTTCATTTGCTGAGGAGTGTTTTACTTCCAATTATGTAGTCAATTTTGGAATATGTGCTGAGAAAAACATACATTCTGTTGATTTGGATTGGTGAGTTCTGTGGATGTCTATTAGGTCCACTTGGATCAGAGCTGAATTCAAGTCCTGGGTATCCTTGTTAATTTCCTGTCTCGCTGATCTAATATTAACAGTGGGATGTTAAAGTCTCCCAGTATTATTGTGTGGGAGTCTAAGTCTCTTTGTAGGTCTCTAAGGACTTGCTTTGTGAATCTGGGTGCTCCTGTATTGGGTGCATATATATTTATGATAGTTAGCTCTTCTTGTTGCATTGATTCCTCTGCCATTATGGAATGCCCTTCTTTTCTTTTTTGATCTTTGTTGATTTAAAGTCTGTTTTATCAGAGACTAGGATTGCAACCCCTGCTTTTTTAATGTTCTTATTTAGATAAACCAAATGCTAACCATTCTATACAAAATTACCAATTGAAAAGAAAATTGTCTCTGGAATTTGAATGCTGACATAATGGTTTACAGCTCGTCTTAAATCAGAAAGATCTTACTCCTTATCCTGACTTAGCCAATTGTTAGCCAAGTGACATTATGTCTCAATTAGACTTCTTCAACTTCTGCTTAAAATTAGAATAATGATAGAGGTTAGAACAGTATTTTTATTCAAAAGTGGTAGGAAATATTTACTTCTTAAAACATGATTATGTTACACAGTAGACTCCTTCAGTGCCAGGCCTTGTTTCCCTCTCCAACATTCTACTCTCAGCACTTTATCAGTTGGTAAAAAATACATATGTTTGACCTCTCTTTTAACACTGTCAACTTTTGCTTTATATATTTTGAAGCTATGTTATTTTGTATATACAAGTTTAGGGTTACTGTAATTTTCTGTTCAGTTGACCATTTAATCAATAAGAAATGCTCAACTTTTTCTGTCATAATACATCCTGACTTAATGTCTACTGTGTCATATAGTAACATAGCTACACCAGCTTTCTTTGTGCTTATTTTTTATATAGAATATGTTTTTATTGGCTGGGCATGGTGGCTCACACCTGTAATCCCAGCACTTTGGAAGGCCAAGGCAGGGAGATCACCTGAGATCAAGAGTTCAAGAGCAGCCTGGCCAAATGGCAAAAACTTGTCTCTACTAACAATACACAAATTAGTCAGGTGTTGTGGCGGGCCCCTGTAACCCCAGCTACTTTGGAGGCTGAGGCAGAGGAATTGCTTGAGCCCAGGAGGCGGTAGATGCAGTGAGACGAGGTCACATCACTGAACTACAACATGGGCGACAGAATAGCCTCATCCCCCTCAAAAAAGAATATGTTTTCATTATTTTATCTGCAAACATGTTTTGGTATCTTTATAGTAAAATTATTCCTTCTGTTAATAGCACATAATTGAGACTTATTCCTTTTACGTAGACTGGTAGTTTTTGTATTCTTCCTAGATTTTCAGTTTGTTGTTCAGTTAATGTGATACAGTGTAGTTCAGATATCTATTTAACTATTTTTTCTTTGCCCCATCTTTCCTTTATTCCTCATTCCTCCTTTCTTCTCTATTTTTACATTACTAAAAATTTTTCCTTACCCCAGTTTTACTTCATTAGACTATTTGTTACAAATTCTTCTATTAATTTTTCAGTGGCTATCATAAATATTAAAATATACATTCTTGATTTACTACAGTCTATCTAAAATTAGTAAATTTATTACTTCCTAAATAATGCAAGACCACTACCATACTTGGACTGCATTCTTTTCCCTTTTGCACTTTGTGTTATTATTGTTGCATATTTTACTTCTATCTTATGTGCTGTGGTTTGAATGCATCCCCAAAATGTGCTGGAAACTTGGTACAAGTGCAGTGGTGTTGAGAGGTGGTATCTTTGGAAGGTGATTGGGTCAAGAGGGCTCTGATTCATGAATGGATGAATCTATTTATGGATTAATGGGTTATTGAAGGAGTGGGCTAATTATTATGAGAGTGAGTCTATTTAAAACCCACTTTGGTTGTGTCTTGTGAGCCCCCTTACCATGTGATGTCCTGCATTGCCTTAGGATGGCTGAAAACTTTTTTCCAGCAGCTTCAAGATGTCACTCTTTTTTCTTCTGGATTCTCTAGTTTCTATTGAAAAGTCAGTTGTCAATGTTGTTGTTGTTCCTTTAAATGGTGTGTGTGTGTGTGTGTGTGTGTGTGTGTGTGTGTTGTTGGTTTTTTTTTTCTTCTTTTTATTCTTCTGGCTTTTTTTTTTTTTTTTGAGATGGAGTTTCACTGTTGTTGCCTAGGCTGAAGTGCAATGGCAGCTCACTGCAATCTCCCTCCAGGGTTTGAGTGATTCTCCTGCCTGAGCCTTCCAAGTAGCTGGGATTACATGTCTGCCACCATGCCCAGCTAAGTTTGTCTTTTTAGTGGAGATGGGGTTTCTCCGTGTTGATCAGGCTGGTGTTGAACTCCTAATCTCAAGTGATCCACCCACCTTGGCCTCCCAAAGTGTTGGGATTACAGGCATGAGCCACCGTTCTTGGCCCTGGCTGTTTTTTAATATTTACTACTGTTGGTTTTCAGCTGTTAGACCATGATGTGCCTACATATCGTTTTTTTTTGGTATTTTTCCTGCTTTGGAATTCTTATGCCTCTTGAACCTGCAGGTTGATTTTTTTTTAATCAGCTTTGCATCTTGGGTATTATCTTTTCAGATATTGCTTCTGCCTTATATTCTCCTTTTCCATTTTTATCTCCTTCTAGAACTCTGATTACATGTAAATTGAACATTTTCACTGGATATAACTTTTTTTCTTATACTCAATTTTATTTAAAAATGTTTTATCCTTTGTGTTTCAGTTTGGGTATTTTGTATTTACCTGTCTTTTCATTCAATTATGCTGCCTTTGTAGGTCAGTCTGCCATTATTCAAGTTCTTATTTTCAGATATTATATTTGTAGTTATAGAATGTCAATCTTGTTCTTTATAATAAATCCCAATCCTCTGTTGATATTCTTTTTATCTATTTTGTCCCTCTTTTCCTTTAATTTATTTGATATATTAGAACTGGTTGTTTCAAAGGCCTTATATCCTAATTTTAATCTGAATAATCTAAGATCTCCTACCATTGTGTTTTATTTGCTTGATTGTCAGCCACATTTTCCAATCTCTCCACAAATCTAGAAATTTTTAATTGTATGTTAAATATATACAACACAAGAATTTTTATAAACACCAGATAATATTGTCTTCCAGTAGGGTTCCATGTTAGAAAGATAGTGTTAGGGGCTGATCATCTCATTTCAACCTTCGTTAAGGTGAGTCAGAACTGGATATATATGATTTACTTTGAATCAGTTCACCTCTGTTTCTTAGGCATGTTCTTCCAGGTCTTTTTATTCAAAGTCTCTTAAAAGACTGAGATTCAGTTTAGGACTTTGGTCTTTGGCCTCCTACTTCCCACTGCTTCCAACTTTGGCAGGGATATCTTGAGGAAGAGTCCAGCCCTGTGTTTGAAGCAAGTCCCATCTTCAAATGGGACTTTGACTTTTAAATACCATGGTACTAGAAGAGATTATAGATTGCATTACAAAAGTTCCCTAGTTTCAGAACTCAGCAAACATTGAGGAGAAAATTACCTGTGTAAGATTACACATGACCAGGAAAAGCTTTGCTGATTTCTTATTTTCCAAGTGAAGTCCCTCTGTGAAGGCTAAGCCCAGTCATCAGCTCATGTCTAGAATTGCCAACTCTTTCCAATTCAGAAGAAAATGGTCAGTTACAGACTGCTCATCTCAGAAAGGCTCTTCCCTTTATGGCTTGTTTAATTCTCTTTGATTCATTGACTTTCCAAGGTCTTTTAAAACACATCTTTTTCACAGTGTACCTGGTTTAAGTTGCTATAGCAGAAATAGTGATTCTTGTCATGTACTATTTTCTACTTGAAACCAGAAGATTAAATGAATATATTTGAATGAATGGATAAATTTCTCAAAAAGTTGTTGTGAGAATGAAATTCTATAATATATTTAAATTACACAGCAGAACATTTTTTGATATATTTATGTTATTAGGTTGGTGCAAAGGTAATTGTGGTTTTGCCATTAAAAGCAATGGCAAGAACCACAATTACTTTTGAGCCAAACTAATAGTATTACAATTGGCTTATGGTCTTTAATTTTCCAGTCCATTGGTCCTAATTTTTGTTTTAAATGTAGCCACATTTTTTGCCTTATAAGAACATTTAATTCTGCTTATATCTCATGTTTTTATGAGTCAGAGTAATTTTGTATCTTTGCTTACACTTTGCATAATTTGGAAATGTCGTGCTCTTTTAAATTTTTTTCTTTTTCTCTTTGCATCTTGCCATAGAGTTAAGATCACATTTGCCATTAATATAGTTCCCACACCAGATGGTGGGTCACGCATCAGAGTGGTAATGGCAACACTTTCTGGCAATCATCAGCAAAGCTGGTGAATGAAAGGATTAGGTATGTCTGGCTCTATTCATTCTTTGGGGATAAACCTCCTTCAGAAACATTGAAATGATGATAGCACTGGATACTGTTTGAGGGAACAGAAGTGGGATTAAGCTCTTATTTTTATTTTCTGAGATAAAGTCTCTCTGTCTTGTAACAGAGAGTGGTGGCACAATCTCAGCTCACTGAAACCTCTGCCTCCCAGGTTCAAGCAATTCTCCCGCCTCAGCCTCCTGAGTAGCTGGGATTACAGGCACACACCAGCACTCCTGGCTATTTTTGTATTTTTCATAGAGATGGGGTTTCACCATGTTGGCCAGGCTGGTCTCAAACTCCTGACCTCTAGTGATCTGCCCACCTTGGCCTCCCAAATTGTTGAGATTCCAGGCGTGAGCCACTGCATCTAGCCTTAAGCTCTTCTTTCATGAGACATGGTGAAATCTACAATTCAATGGAACAGAACTTAATGTCTGTGTTCACACAGTATTAAAATATTCTTGGTGTACTGACTACGTGATTAGCTTTAGGTTTCATGACAGCTTTGCCTAAGCCATAGAAGGTCCTTGATTGACTTGATATCTGTATTGACTTTTTTCCTCCAACAGAAAACATAAAACAGAAGATCAATGATTAATATCACTACTGCTCTCACTTTGGTCTTGTTGCTACACTTTAGGCACATTAGGCTTCTTACTCTTTTGGTTGTCAATGAGGCCGAATGATGAAAATGTTAAGGAGGTAAGCAAGAGTTTGCTTTCTATCATCTTTAACATTGGATATGATTTGAAAAACCTCACTGCATTTTAATTCTTCATGCAGAAAAGTGGTTTAATGCAGCCTTCCAATTCTATAATGTCATTATTGTTTATGAGTATTTATCTAGTACATTGTGCTTTCAATGCACTTTATAATCACTAATTAGCTGTTCAACACAACACTGCTATGAAATAGGTCAGCTAAATTATCTCTGTTTTATAGGCATGCAAACTGAGACACAGAGATTTACAGACATGCCTAAATGTATACAGCAAGCCAGAACAGAGAAGCAAGTCAGAACTCATGAGTTCTTGATGCTCAGTCCATTGAGTGACACTAAATATTTTATGTGCATTTTACGATTCTGAAGCAAAAAGAATTTCTTACTGACACAATGCCAGGGCACCGTGAGTTCAGAGGAGGTGGCTGGCAGGGAGAATAATCAGGAAAGTAAGCAGGATCTGAGTGCAGGCAGGTGATGGTGGTGATGGTGATGGTGGTGGTGGTGGAGTGTGTATAAGGGGAAGAGATTAGTAGACCTGAAGCTGAGGTAGAAATTAATCAATTTTTTCCATTCTCTCTACATTGGAGTGTAATAAAAGTCAAGTTGCATATTTATAGTTGGAATTTAAATCTGACTGCACTTTATGCAAATATAATTTGCAAATTTTTTGGTGAAATATGATTTTGAGAGGTTTCATTAATTTTTAAAATGTGTATTGCGTTTTTTCTGAATTGTAACATCATTATCAGTGGGTCACAGTAGCCCAGCCAAGAAGAACAACAGAAAGCTCACATTTTAAGTACAGCTATGAGTACAGTGCTTCCCCAACCCAAACTTCAGTTTTGATTTGTCCAAGTAAAAGTCTGTTATTACTTTGCTCAGCCTTTCCAGGGAAAACTAGGAACCCGGTTTACTCATTAAGAAACGTGCCAGGTCCAGTGCTGGGTCCTAGAGAAACAATTCTTGAGTAAAGGATGGTTAAAAACAAATAAAACAATGTTCAAAGTGTTTTAAACAATTCATGTTGTGTAAGCACATTAGCTCCCTGGCCTGTAATCAGTGGTTTCCTTACTTGTTGCATGTGCCATCCCCATTCTGGCCTCAGTGTGGCAAAGAACACTGTGATTAACTGGCTACAGGAAAGGCTGCAACAGAAACCAACCTAATTTTAAACCCTTTAAATAGCAGCTTAATGTTGAAGCACAACAAATACAACCAATCCGAGGTTTTTTCATTAACCACTCTTGATGGGAGGAAACGGTAACTCTTAAGAAAGACTAGAAACCCCTTTGGGCCTAAAGCAGTTATTCTGCTGTAGATCCCAGTGCTGCAAAGCAGGGAGGGATGACCACACAGAAGGAGGACCAGCAATTCAAAAAACGGGACTCTGCTATGGAAGTGAATCATGCTCAGAGTAACAAGTATTTTCTCTGCTTTCTTTTGAGAGTGCTTTCAAGCCAAATAGCAGAAGGGAACGAGTGAGCAAAGACACGGGTTAGGAGTCAAGGCAGTTGTCCAAGATGGTGCCAATGAGTGATTTGGGGGAATTTAAGAAAGGGTAATATTATGGCTGGTTTTTCCGACTAAGTGCCTCAACTCAATTTTGCTAAGAGACATCATTGGCAATTTTGTGCTTGCATCCAAAAGGCTGTGAAAAACAACTACGAAATATGCCAGTTGCCCCATTTCCTTTCCTTTTCTGAGTAATAATAGCTTTCTATCTTTTGATGTGCTGATTAAAAAATAAATTCCTTCTTATAACTCATGTTTTCCTGCTAGCAGCAATTGGTTGCATAAAACACAAAATTCATTAAATCTCTCACACACAGACTCAAACAGCAGTTTTGAAACATCTGATCATTCTAACATTAATTTTCAAATTAGGGAGAATTTTATCTACCTCTTCTCAACCACATTGAGCATTTCAGACGGTTTCTTTTATGTCTTGAAACAAACTGTAAGAAAAAATGGTTTAGAGAGTTGGATGAATAGAGCTGAGCTATATTTCTTGTTGCTTTGTGCTGTTTAGTTTCTACCCTAAATAAGCACCATCCCAGAGGCTTATCTTAAAAATCTAATCACCTGCAGATTTCCTCCTTCCTTTCAGAAACCCAGAAAAAAAAAAAAAAGATGATGAACAGGCCAAGTGGCAACAAAAATAGCCCTTGTGCTGTAATCTGCTGGAGATGGCAGCTACACTTACTCTCAGGGCAGAGTTATGGAATGTGTTCTTCCCCATTATGGGAGTGCAGGAGGTGGGGGAAGGTGGAAACAAACTCCCGCCTTCGATTCTCTTCTCTAAGAGCCTCTTAAGGAAATTTTGACTCTGTGTTAGAGCCAAGGAGCTAACTCCTGTTAGTTCATCTCACTCCCTTCTGCCCTGTGTCCCTTGCTCCTTGCATTATTAAGATCTGACAAGCTTCCAACTCTAATCACTTTCTACTTAGCTTTTCAGAAGTGGTAGCACTGTCTAGCCAATGACTTTTTCCATCAGGCACCTGGGAAAGGGATCCCTAACGTTTTCCTAAAAGCTCCATGTTTGGACTTTCTCTCTGATGGATGGTGTGACAGCCATAAATCAGAAAGCATTGTAGATGTTGACATCTTGCTGTACAATTGTATTTGTTGATGTAAAGGAGGTTCATGATATGTTAAGTGGAAAATGTACGTTAAAAAACACTACGTATAATCTGACTTCATTTTTATAACTATCTGCATTTTTTTTTTTTTTTTTTTTAGACAGAGTCTCTATCGCCAGGCTGGAGTGCGGTGACGCCATCCCGGCTCACCGAAACTTCGGTTTTCCGAGTCCAAGAAATTCTCCTGCCTCAGCCTCCTGAGTAGTTGGGACTACAGGCGTGCACCACCACACCTGGCTAATTTTTTGTATTTTTAGTAGAGATGGGGTTTCACCATTTTGGCCAGGATGGTCTGGATCTCTCGACCTCGTGATCCGCCCGCCTCGGCCTCCCAAAGTGCTGGGATTACAGGTGTGAGCCACCCGGCCCCGGCCAACTAACTGCATTTTTAAAAGGCTGAAGGCATATTTAACGCATTTTGGGGAATAAGCTTTGTCTTACCTTTTTAAAATCACATTTAAAAATATTTTTAAAAATTCACATGTATAATTGTGTAATAAAATAAAATCAATTTTTGATTATTTCAAAGTATGTTTTAATAATAAAGGAAAAGAAACATCAAGAAAGTGATTATATTTTTCAGTAGGCTACAAGTTAACATAGCTCCCAAGTAACAACATTTTCTAGATGAATAATAATAATGATTTAGTACTGTACCAGAGGTTGTATGACTATTATCACTACCCTTCTGAATAGTTCTGCAAAATGGACATTACTTCTATTCTTCCAATTTTACAGACAACTAAGGCTTATGGAGTCTATGTAACTAATTTTAGCAATAGCTAGGGAAATATGAAGCTGAATCAAGTTTGCCAATTGGTGAAAATGTCCAATCACACTTATAATGAGGAAATTTCAACTGACATCGATTGCACAAATAAGTCTATCATTGTTAGTGAGGAGGACTTGAATGGGAATGACTAATAAGGTTTATTACTGTGTTTTAGCCAATCCACAAGACAGTCTCTTTCCTCTAAGAATTCCTAGATGAGAAAGATGACAAAATGTGGATGCATGTAAAATATAAAGCAGATAAAAGCACATCCTTTCATCTACTTGTAATTTCCCAAATAATTTTTAAGCATTGGTTATGTATATGAAAATCAAAAGGATTTAAAATATGATTCTATTTTGGGTGTTTAGTTTTACTATGCCAGTTTTAAGGGAAAGGCTCTGGAAGGAGAGGCTAGATGGAGATAATATATAGGAAGAGGAGGCTAGACATTATGATAGTTGAGGAAAAATTTAAAATACAAGAGGAGAAGTAAGAAGAAAGGCATTAGAAGATTTATGGAAAGGAAAAATGTTTCCATCTGCTTTCTAGACCAATCTTTTGAATCAACCAATTTAGAAAATAGAAATCTTAAAGTAATTAAGAAAAGGAGACTTGGAAATGTGATTATGGAAGAAGGAATGTCAGACATAGAGAAATTAAACAACTTGACAGGAGAATCGTGAAAGTTGGTGTGCTGGTAAATATTTAACAACTGGCTTTTAGGAGGAAAAATTCCCCTGATTTGTTAACTTGCCAATTTCTATGGTGTAAATTCTCACACTACCAGTGTTTATGAAAGCAGAATTGGCAAGATAAGCACACAATTAGTGCTTGTGAATCCATACTAGTTGGTTCAACATACCACTAAATTGTGTTATTGAATAATAAATAATAGAATAAGACTGGTAGTTTTGTACAAAGGGATTAGAACTTCTTGTCTCTTGAGACAAGTGTTGGGCTTAAAATTTCCCTTAGCACACTCTTTCTTCATAGAAAGTATAAAACAACAATCTAAACAAGATAGTTGGGAGGGCAGATATTTAAAAATATTTATAAAACAATATGTTTTTAAAGTAACATCAAGAATTGTCAAGCAAATCAAAAGTATTATTTTTCATACCCAACTAGAATATGCTTATCTGGCTTAGAACATTTTCTTAATTCTGACGGGTCTTTTCTGATGATTTGAGTATGAGATTTTACTGAAGAGGAACTGCAGGCAGGGAATAGAGTCTGCAAATAAACGGGGCTTACTGTTAAAGAGCATGTTCACATTGGCAGGTTCTAGCCCAATTAACAATGGTGCCTTCCTTTCCCATTCCCCCAGTACACACATACACATACATGCGTGCACACACACACACACACACACCATAGCTTTTCCTCCTTACATTGAAATGGCCTTGTTGTCCTGAGTAACACCTGATGTTGTCTCACAGCTGTGGAGAACAAGGACACAGATACACAAGGAGTTAGGTTGAGAGTGGATGTTTAATAGGTGAAAGAAAGAGAGTAGCTCTCTGCTGCACAGAAGGGTCCTGGAAAAATGGATTGTCGGCTCTATGGTGAAATGCAGGGGGATTTATAGATGAGCTGGTGAGGAGATGGTATCTGATCTACATGGTGAGACGAGGTGTGCACAGGGCGTGATCTGTGGTATCCCCCACCCTAATCTTTTATTATACAGGTGGGTTCTCTGCCTGAGCTGCACCATGTTGTCTATTTCTTTCTTACTGTACACCCCTATGGTAACAGAAAAAGGGAGGATGGAGCCTCCATGTTGGTCACACCTGGCTCCCAGGTAGCCCTTTTCTACTGGCGCAGCTGCCAGCATTCCCCCACGCAAGCTTCTAGCTTTCTTATTTACATTTGCAGCTTGATTTTTCAGGCTGCTCTTTGCTAGAAAAGAAATGATTTCGGGGGCTGCTTTTTGTTAGAAGAGAATCTCTGCTGAGGACTCTTTTGCCCTCATTATCTGCCTAAATGATGTCTTTCTACTTCCTGTATCAAACTGATCTTTCTTCTTAGAACAGCTCTGTTGGGATTATGACCTAGACTAGGCATGCTCATACTGCCTTGGCAGCAGCAGCTCCCATTGCCCTCACTTCTAAGCACATGTTCATTAAGACAGTTTCATTTCCTTTATATAGAACCGTACAGCGTTGCAGGTTTTTTGTATATCTTTTCTCATCCTCTCTCACAGTGAACTCATAAGGTATGCATTTAATGTAGGAAATAATTATTCCCATTTCACAAATGAAATGAAATAAGACCGACAGAGGTAACATGATTTATCCAAGTGTTCATGTGGTGGATAAAACTAGAACCAAATATGTGGATCTTCAAATTTCTAGCTCTGGCACTCTTTCCACTATACCTTTATTTATTTGTTTATTGTTTTGGAGACAGAGTCTTGCTCTGTCATACATGCTGGAATACAGTAGTGCAATCTCAGCTCATTGAAACTTCTGCCTCCCGGGTTCAAGCAATTCTCGTGCCTCAGCCTCTTGAGGAGCTGGCACTACAGCCATGTGCCACCATGCCTCACTAATTTTTGTAATTTTATTTTTCATAGAGATGGGGTTTCACCATGTTGGCCAGGCAGGTCTCGTATTCCTAACCTCAAGTAGTCTGCCTGTCTTGGCCTCCCAAAGTGCTGGGATTACAGACCTGAGCTACCATGCCCAGTATACCTTTATTTTTAAGATAAAGTTGAAAAGTGGAGGATTCGTAGCTACACAGGTATCTGCCTGCAAGACAATAGGTAGGCACCAGGAACACCACTTTCCAGAAATGTGGCAGAGATGAGCTTTCCTTTCTTCATGTTGGCTTAAGTTTGCCTCAATTTTTTGATTTGAAATAGGAAGAATAGGGAATAGGAGTGCACAGAATTTTGAAGGCCTTGCTGTCGGCTTTTCCTCTTGTTGGGAATGGATGTAGGTTATACATTTGTTTCATTTATTTTATTCACTGTAATCTTTCATAAAAGCCTGTGTTATGTGCCAAGCTCAGAGCTTGGCACATAGGACAAGAGGGACATTGCTCCTCTCTTTATAGAACAAACTTATGGATGAAGAAACATATCCAAGTAAAGGCACTAAACTTTGTAAAGTGAGAATGAACTAAATTCTCATGATGTTAAAGCAATAGTTATGGAAGTGATCAATTTGCTATGAGAAGTACCTGAGTTCTTTAGTAAAGTTGTCTTACACTAGGAGGTGATCATTTTTAGATTTCTCTTATTTATTTTATATGTTTTTGAGATGGGGTCTGACTCTCTCACCCAGGCTGGAGCACAGTGGTACAATCTCGACTCACTGTAGCCTCAACCTCCCTGACTCAAGTCCTCATGCCTCAGCCACCTGAGTAACTGGGACTACAGGCGTGTATCACCACACATGGCTAAGTTGTATAGCTTTTGTAGAGATAGAATTTCACTGCATTGCCCACACTGGTCTCCAACTCCTGAGCTCAAGCAATCTGTCCACTTTGGCCTCCCAAAATTCTAGGATTGATTATAGACATGAGCCACTACACTCGTTCCCATGTTTAGATTTCTTAATAATCTTTGTTTAGTAAGCGGAAGAGCAGAGGCAACATCCACTGAATGCCTACTAAGTGCCACTATGCCACTCAGTTCCTACAGTGACATCATGAAGTGGGCACCATCATCTCTATGGTAGGGAAGAGGAAATAGTGACTAAATGCCACAAATTCACTTGTGCAAGGTAATGCACCTATTACCTGGTAAAAATTAAAACCTGAGTACTCCTACCTTCCCCACTATACCAAACCATGGTGTTTCCTTTGTCCCACTCCTGGTCTTTAGGATTTATTCCCTGTCTTACTTCCATTTGTATTGCTACAGGAAACACCTGAGGCTGGGTAATTTACAAAGAAAAGAGGTTTACTTGGCTCATGGTCCTGCAGGTTGTACAAGAAGCATGGTATCAGCATGTGCTCCAGTGAAGGTGCAGACTCCCTTTACTCATGGCAGAAGGGGAAAGGGAGCCAGTGTGTGCAGATCACATGGCAAGAAAGAAGCAAAAGGAAGAGGGGAGGGAGGTGTCAAGATTTATTAACAATCAGTTCTCAATGGAACTCACAGAGCAAGAACTCACTCATTCCCTCCAGGAGGGCACCAAATCACTGATAAGGGATCCACCCTATGACCCAAACACCTCCCACCAGGCCCCCCCTTCCAACACTGGAGATCAAATTTTAATGTGAGATTGGGAAAGGACAAATATCAAAACTAGATTCAAACCATAGCATTCTCCTGGTACTTCATGGATAAGGAGTGTTTAGCATTCTTCTGCCAGACAGTTCTGTGTATGCACTATCACCACTCTCACATCTCCTCCACATACACACCGGGTTAGTGGGTGGGATACAAGAAAGAAAATAATCCTGCTGCTTGGAGTTTTCACTAGTAGCATTTCCATTCTTTCTGTTTTAATCAAGACATGGCAACTAAGCCAGCCCCTCACACTGCTAAGAACACTGACTTCTCCCTTGTATAGTCTGTGTTACTTATGTGTTTCTGTTTAAGCTGGTGTCAGTGGCAAGATGCACTTTATCAGAAAAAAGAAAAAAGGATGAATTTCAGAGAAAAATAAACCTTTACAAGAAATAAACACTTTTATTCTTGGTAGTAATTTGTAGAATTAGAGCTATCTTTTTCCCCTGTTACCCCCATAGGTTGGAGACTTAAGGAAATTACAGTTTTGACTTCTTTATGATACCATCTCACACACCATTCCTATCTGATTTCTCTTGGATGTGGTCCACGGTAGTAGCATGGCCACCCTGTCACAGGGGGAGGCAGTTCCCAGCAGTACTGCCCTGTTTTCCATATATAGTCTGTTGGCTCCACCTGAATATGTACACAAAGGTTATGCATGAACGTTAAGTGTAGGGAGTGCCTCTATAATTGGTGATATTTAAATATATGTTTTAGACACTCTTGGGTGTTCTCTCTCTCTCACTGTCAAGTATAGACATACATAGTCACGTGTGTTTTTAAATTCATAAGCTTTCTTTCAAAAACAACAAAGAATATCTGTTTTCTGAGAAAACTCTTGCTTATTTTCTTAAGGAATCTCACACATTGTTGATAACGTTCAATTTTTAATTAATAAACTCAAATTATTGAGACAAGTCTAAAATTTAGAATGCAATTCAGTTGTGAGTCAAGACTAGAGTCCTTTCCTGTTATTTATAGGTGTAACTGAAATATACCTTGGTTTGAAAAATGTTCCAAACCAAATTTCAAATGTGCTATTTGTCTGCAGAGTTAGATATTGAATTGTTTTGGAAATTTTATTTTAACAGATTTTTTTATTTCTCATTTGGAAAAGACCTATTGAAAATAAACAATTTGATTCATTGTTATTTAGGGTTCTTCAAAAGAAATAGATGAACCTTGAATTTCAACTACATTAGATAAAAAGTTCAAGTTTTTGATGTTTTTAATTAGATTTAAATGGCCCAAAGGTAAATTTTAAATAAAAAATTGTCTCCAAAGCAGAGTACATCAACATAGGTGACATGTGTGGCCTAAAAATTATATCTGAAACTGATCATTTAACTATATGATAAATATCACCATCTAGGCTGAATTAATGAGGGCCAGGCCTGGATCATCTCAAATTCTACGAAACTGCCAGCACTGCAATTGTTAAGTCTCATGGGAAAAAAGCATGTGTGGGCTCAAACTTTGGACTTACAAAAAGAGCTAAGTGTCTGATAAAAAATGGTTTACTAGAATAATTTGTTAATTAAAATTATTGCATTATTTATCTAAAATAGCTTTGGGCAATTGTATGAAGCAGAGTTTATATTCATTCTTCTCTTTTCAAAATAAGATAATGTTTTGCTTCATGTGCTTGTATTTAAGCATTGGGATATTGGGGTTATATAAATTAATTGTATCTTTGCAGCACTGACACGAATAGACTCTTTAGGAATAACATGTCGAAGTAGGGCTGGCTTTTTTTTCTTTTACCACCCACATTATGTTATGAGTAGCACGGGGTATTTAAATGCTTTGGCACAGAGCATGAATAAAGAGCTGATCTTGAAAATACCATTATCATTATTTATTTTGAAATTGACACTCTGCTCTATTTTAAGGCTTACACCCAGTTTTATCTGTGTGTCTCAGATAATCCAACACACGCCTAAGAACCGGTCCCAAATGTCCTTCTTTCTTCACCCTTATCCTTGGGTCTTTTCATTGAACTTTTTGAGGAAAAAATAAAAGGCGAAGAAAACATGGGTCCAGAAAAAGACATCAGCTGAGGAATTTTGTTTATTATGATTGGACAGCTGCTGTTGGCCTAGTAAGGATCATTTTATGTTTTATTTTGATTGAGGAGATATCACTTTGCCAACCATAATTTTACAATTCAGCTTTTCAGTCTAAATGAAATGACCTTTAGATTTTCTTTCTTCTTCTTCTCTTATTAGCAGATGGTTATTCCCTAAAAGTGTCATTGTTTTGCAGATGATTATTCTATTACCTTATAAGTGACTAACTGGATGTTATAGTTAATAGACTCATCTTTTTATGCTACCTTGGCTGAAACCCACATATTGGCTAAATATATTTCATCTAATAGTATGAAAAAGTTCCCTGGGGATTCTGCGGGAAGGAATCTGGCCCTGGGTTTTGGGTCAGATGCTGTTGATGTCTTTATCTGACAAAATTTTCCTTTTTTTTTAAAAAAAAAAAAAAAGTTTTTTATTTTATTAAAAATTTTTTTTTTTGTAGAGACAAGGTCTCACTTGGTTGTTCAGGCTGATCCCAGGTGATCCTACTGCCTTGGCCTCTTGAGTCCCTGGGATTACAAGCATGAATTGCCTTAATTACTTTTGAATTAAGGAAGTACTTAAAAATATACTCTCAAAACTGAGCAACATGAAGCAGGCCAATTGACCTCCTCCAAACTTCAGTTTTGTGATAAACGTGGGCCAGGCCTATGTCATATTCATCTCTGGGTCCCCAGTACCAGATTCATCATTTTTTTTTAACTTCAGTAGAAGTGCTTATTCTTTCACCTGTCTCTGTGACTTGACTTTCTGTAGAGTCATCATTCTGTAGATATTTTGGAATGGGTTAATATACTGAGTCTTTAAAATCTTTGAGTTGTACAACTGAGTTTTATCTTGATATATCTAATCAAGCTTTGAACAAAAGCAGACACTGAGAAAGAACTCATAGCCACATTAGAATGAACATCTTTCCTGGATAACAGTCTAAAGTCATATGAATTCCATTTTTATTGAGTATATGCTCTTAATTCCTGAAGTGCTAGAGGACATATGTGGCATCTTATGTATGCCTATTTTGAGACAAGGTCTGGTATGAGGATAATAAATAGAAATAGCACAACAAGTGAATTTTGCCAATGACACACCTACATCTATGCAAAATGAGTGTGTATGTCTAGAGTAGTTAGAGGTAAGTGAAAATTCCATGTTTTGGCAAGATTCATAAAGAGGGAAGGGAAGAGTTTCAAAGGTCAATGCGTCAATCTTGCAGGCCCTCAAATATTAGGGTTAAAAGTAAATTGCTGTTCCAATGTAGAGTTTGATTCCAATTAAATGCTGCAATATTTTTCCTCAGGATCACAAAGTGTTTCTTACAAAAGTAAGAAATTAAGTGGTACCTTAGTCTCCGAAAATTAGATATTAAGTACTCTATAAAACACCCAGCTTGGGAGATTAGAATTCATCAGTTTATATATTTGTAATTTGGATTGATGAAGAAGGTATTTAATTTAGTCTTATATATCTAATACGGGTTCCAAAAAGCAGAGAAATTGCTATCCAGCTCTTCCCTGTACATATTCCCGTATTTATAAACTCAACCCTGACACCTGTGGTTTTTCTCTATTCATTTCTACATTTATGATCCCATAGGACTACATTGCATTTCAATTATTATTGTCTACAATTTTGTTTCTTTCACTAGAATGTGTTATCTTTTTAGCTGAATTCGTTGAATTAAAAGCAGTGCTCTGAAGCCAGACCTCTTGGGTTCAAATCTCATTGACAGTGTGCATGGGCTTGGATGAGTCAGTCAATTCCTCAGTTCCCTCCTCTGTAAAATCTGGAAAACAATATATCCACCTCTTAGGGTTGATATGAGGATTAAATGAGATTATTTATTTAATAAGAACAGTACCTGGGACATAGTAAGTGCTAAATAAATGCTAGTTTTTCCTGGTACACAGCATTAATTCAACAAATGTTGGTTGAATAAATAATCATTAGAAATGTTTGAAAAAGCCTCTCTATTGAAGTGATCTAAACTTTTTGTATTGACGTGTACTTACAGGAACAAAAAAGTTTATTTGAAGGTGGTTCAAAACTATTGTTATTGTCTTATCTGGTAGTGTCATTGTCTTTATATATAAAGCAAGCATACTCTCTTGTGTGGTCTTTTTTTGCATTATCTATAAGTACAGTATATAAGACTCTGCTCAGGAATAGTGATATCAACATCGTTCATTAAGCAGTCATACTATAATGCTGTGCCAAGCATTTCCACCAAGCTCATAATTTTATCCTCTGCTATGTCATTATAACACCTCCAGCCAGGCCAAGTGTGTTCAATTTGGGTCTGAGTTTCAAGCTAATTAGACTCCTTTTATACTGAAGTGGTATTATGGCAGAAGATGCTATTCTCAGATTTGACTCAAGACAAAGCAGTTAATTTTGCAGATAATGGAAGATGTGAGTTGGAGATTATAGCAAAGAACAATTAGCACATGTATTAGCTTGGATCTTATTTATACTTTGTTGTTAACTGTCATCATTTGTTAGAAATAAGATCTACATTTATTTGAGTCATAGAGCCTGGCAGGGAATGATAAGGTGTTTAAATTTCTACGATTATGTTTAAATTTTGATATCTTATATTTCACAGCAGGAATCTACTTTCCAGTTAGGGTTTTATAAAATAATTCTTATAATCATCATCAGGTCTTAAATGATTAATTTTTGAGACTAAACCATAAACCCAGTAAAAGGAAGGTCTTCCTATTGTGTGACACCTCCTAATTCATCAAAAGATTATATGTGCTTTGAAAATACCAAAGTCCTATCTAGGGTTAATTAACATGTGCTATAATGTATCTTTTTTTTAACCTTTAAAAAACTCTTTAGAGGTAGTAGGTGCTTGCTAAATCAAATCAAATATTTTCAAAGTTGTAAGGTAAAAAAGAAGAGTTCTTGCTCATTCTAATTTCACTCTCTGAAATTATTTCCACTAATGTTTGCCGTCCTCTTCTGTGCTCATCCTAACAAACACATACAGAAATAGGGTACTGTTTTTTAAACGAATGAAATCATATCATGTTTATGATCATTCTGCAGTTTATCCTTTTCACTTCACAATATTCGTAGGACCATTCCAAGTCAGCAGAGAAAGATACGGGCATTCTTTTTAAGGTTTATTGGACTTACTTAACTATACCCCCTCTTGGTGGACATGTAAGTTATCTCTAACTTTTCACCATTACGAACAATGCTACAATAATCATCTCTGTACCTATCTCTTCACACATTTATGCGATTATTTCTGTAAACAGGTTTCTAGCAGTGGATGGTTGGGTGAGAAGTTCGATATTTGGGAAATATTACGGACATGTTTTCTCTCTCCCTTCTGCCTCTGCCACATTTTAAGCAGCTAAGGTCTTCTACATGTTTTGTCACCGAGGAGGGATGTTCTAATATTCCAAAATCAGAGAGAAAAAAATATAAAGTCTTTGGATTTAAAAAGCTTAAACCCTCAGGGGAATAAAGAAAACTCCAGGCAAGGACAAGATGTATGGAAGACACATATGAAAGGCTGCAGATCTTCTGTTTTTAGGTTAGAAAAAGTTTCTCTGATGTGGAGAAGGAGGAGAGGTGAAGTGAGGACAGTGGAGGCATTTGTAAGATCCTAGTAGCTGGCCATACCCTATGGTTTCCCAGGTTATAATCTCAGAGAAGAAGCCATGGGTAGGTAGTAGGGTCCTAGAGAAGAAATGCTGTGTGTCATACAGGTACAAATCTACCCAGAGACGACTGGGCCAAGATTCCAAGGTCCCAGTGTGGTGGAGAAGGAATAGAATCATTCCTAGGCCTTCAAGCATGGCATAAAGAGAGCAGAGGAAATTGCAAGGAGCCATGCCACCAGGAACAAGGCACATCTTGTTAGGGACCTCTCTAGGATTACAGCTGAGGCTGACTTGAGCTAATAGCTTCCTTGGAGAATGCCATGGGGACTGATGTTTGCTTCCAGGATCAGGTCTCTCCCACCATCCCCCACCAACATCTTAACATGACATCAGCCTTAGAAATACTCCAGGGGAAAGAGAAGAACCTTGAATTGATTGAGCTTGAGTTTTTGTGATTCAGCAAAAAATCTCAGATATGATTACTGAGATTCTTATCTATTCCTCAGAATTTGTGCATTTAAAATTTATAGCATCTAGAATTTCCTTTTTCTCCTGAAAAAAAGAATATTCCAATTTATATTCCAACCAATAACATATGAAAGTGATGATTTCTTATGTCCTGGCCAGCACTAGATGCTGTCAATCTTTTGATTTTTTTCCTCCTAATTTAATAAGAGAAAAGTGCTTTCTCATTGTTTTACACTATATTTCTCTGGCAATGGGTGAGCATCTTTTCATAAGTTTATTGATTATTTATATTTCTTGTTCTATGAAGTGCTAGTATAGTTCATTTTTTTCTTGTGTATTGTCTGATGATGTATGTAACTTACACTTAAAGACTGATTACTGGCTAAAGACACATACTGATGTTTAGTCTTCAGACATTACCCTCAACTCAGAGAAGGATATATTGTTACCTTTGTTCCTCAAAGATAATTATTAATCTATTATAGAATCAGTCTTTTTAGCAATTTCCACCTCATTATTATCTTGTTTTAATGTCTTAATGAAAGACTATTAGATTTTCATATAGAAATTTAGGTGGGAGGGTTAGGAGAAATACCAAGAACAGAACTATTTTCAGTTATTTTCCAATTATGTTGTGTTACTAATGAAAAATAATGTTATAAAAACACATCATTGATATCTTAAGTCAGAAGAACAAGATTATAAAGATTATGTCTGGCTACTTGCTAAATTATCTTTTGTCAAGCTCTTTTCCAGTGGATTTAAATTTGATTTACAAACTCATTTACTTATGTTATTTAAATTCTTTTTAGAGGGTGTTCTTTCTCCCTGTTTTTTGACAAATCTCCACTTGATACATCGTTCTTTTAAAGCTTAATATGCCTCATTGGCCAAATCATGATTCACTTAAATTGTACACTGCAATGGTTTAACTCTTAGAAATGGTTTACTTTAAAGTTTGGAAAACTGATATTTGGGTGACACTGCTCAGCAGCAGGAGCACCCGCAGTCCAGATCGCCTTTCTCTGCACTTCTTCCCGGAACTTGCCATGCTGTGTTTCTTAGCTCTCTCTCTGTTTAATAAGCTTGAGAATTAGACAGTTTGAAGAGCTGCTAGCTGTTCAAATAGAGGCCAGGTTGTTCGTCTTTACCATCTGAAAGCTGCTTTGATGATCTCTGTAAAATGAACTCGTGGACACCCACCGCATGGCTGGCATACTCATAGCAGTCGCAGCAGAGATCAAAGCAGGACCTCTGCGTGGAGGTTGCTCCCTGAGGACAGTGTTGAAGCCTCCTGGCAGGCTCTGTTTGCCGTTTTACAGTGCCGCTACCTGTGCCTGCTTGCTCGGGAACACCACTACCTGTCCTGGGCCCACAAATTAAAGAGGGCTTTCAGTGTTCAAACCCATTCTCTGGCAGCTGGAATTCCAAGTGTACTTAGAAACTATAACCAACTCTATTAATTTGAAAATGAAGCAAGAATCCCACTGCTTTACTTTCTCCAACACTGTCCCTTTGTCTCTTCTGGGCTGAAGCTGTTCTTTTGGCCGTCATTGCCATGGTTGAAATGATTTAAAATGTTGTGCAATGGGGCACCAGGATGGACAGCTGGGAACAAAGAGCTCTCTGGTTATCAGAATCAATGTTAGCCAAACTCTCTGACTAATGTCATCAGAAGGGCTAAGAACATGCATTTATTGCCTTTAACCCACGTTTACTCCTTTTGCCAGCAAGATCCCATATTCTTACTTAACCTGGTAAATGCCTGGCATTTGGCAAGGAAAAGAGCCTCCTTTATTGACGTCACTGTACCCATATGGGAAAAGACTGGGACTGAGGCACTTTATAAAAGTGCTTTTAGAATATTTTTGTAAATGTGAAGCATTTATTCAAATAAAAAGTAAAAAGTGTAGACGTTGTCCTCATCATTCTTTTTTTCTTTCTTCTTTTTTTTTTCCTTTTTTGAGACAGAGTCTTGCTTTGTCACCCAGGCTAGAGTACGGTGGCTTGATCTGGGGTCACTGCAACCTCCGCCTCTGGGGTTCAAGCAATTCTTCTGCCTCAGCCTCCCTAGTAGCTGGGATTACATGTGACTGCTACTGCGCCCAGCTAATTTTTGTATTTTTAGTAGAGACAGGTTTTCACCATGTTGGCCAGGCTGGTCTTGAACTCCTGACCTTGTGATCCACCTGCCTCAGCCTCCAAAAGTACTAGGATTACAGGTGTGAGCCACCGCGCCCGGCCAATCATTCTTAATTCAGAAGGCAGGAAGTGCAGAAAGCTCCAGTAAGGCAGGTGCCCTGCTTGGTGACTTGGCGTGGCATTTACTAATAAGAAAGGAGAGTTATTTTGGGGCAATCAGACAAGGATATTCTCCTCTGGAGCTCCCTAGGAGTACTGGTTTCCCCATGGAAGTCCAAACTCTTTTCACAGGCTTTTTACAAGCTAAGACACATGAATCAAAAACTAATAATGTGGGCCTACACAGCTTGAGTAACTAAATCATCAGACATAACAAACTCAGTACTAGACTTTCATTTTTTTCAGTCTGGGGACAGGCACTAGATAAGTAGAGGAAAATCCAAAGATAAAGGAACTCTCCCAAGTAGAGGCTGTGGGAGGTAATTTTCTAGAGTGACGACTTGGAATACTGTGGATTTGTGAAGCAAGACTTCCCCTTCATGTGGATATTGTGACATTCTTGTGGAAAAATGAAAACACAGCACACCGTGTATACCATGGCATATTTAACATTGACAAGTAAGGGCTTCAAAGTGCAGTGGGATTGTCTGAGGCAGGACACCCTGCAGGTGTGCAGCTAGCAGCAGCAGGCTAACTGGTTTACTGGAAATGAACATAGGAAAACATAGAGCCAGCATTTTGGCTCCCTGAACATCTGTTAGTGCAGAATTCATGGATGGAAACAGAGAAGCATGCTGCATTCTCAAACTGACAGGCAGAATTTCTTGTTAGTAGAGAAGAGAGCTGAAAACGGGTAAAGAATGGATAAGATTAGGATAGGGCTCAGCTAATTGGATTAGCCTGTGACTTGCTGTTTGAATTGCCTGCTGATTCCTAGGTCTTCTATTGACTAAACACATTTAACATTTCCAAAGTTTTTCACATATATTATCTTGCCTGTACCCCTAATAATCCTATGGAAGTGTCCTCACTTAAAGGTGGGGAAACTGAGATCCAATATAGTAAAAAGACTTGCTGAAACTTACAGAGGGAAACTGTGTAGCAGAGCCAAGCCTGGATTTTAGGCCTTAAAGCAAGTCTAGAATTATTTCCACAACTTGTCTCTTCGATATATGCAGGCCGGCTTTACTCGTCTATGGATTTCCAAGCTTAAAATGACTATTTCAGAAACAAAAGAAAATGACGTCCCCCAGAAAGCAAACTTTACATATTTTTTTTACTATTAGACAAGTAAAATATGGTAGAAAACGTTAGAAAAATAAGAAAAAAAGGAATGAAATAAGTAGCACTCATAATCCCACAGCTAAAAAATGTCCATATTTTGGGAACTATCCTGTTGCTTTGTGTAAATATGGAGATTTTAACCATTTTTATATAAGAAGATGAGATCATTTGGTATAGAAAGGGACTATTTTTAAAAATTCACCTAATATTGAGAAAACCTTTCAAAGTCAGTATTATAACCCCTTCTAATACACACACACACACACACACACACACACACACACGCACGTACACACTCTTCCACAGCCACTATCTCTTCTATTCTATAGGCATAAGAATAGAACATTTTGTTTTACCTGTATGTGTTTTCAAGTTTTCTATACTATTAAAAAAAGGCTACAATTACTATACTAGTGATCAAATTTTTGCACACATTCTTATTATTTCTTTAGAATTAACTTACAGAACTGGAATTGGTAAGTCAAAGAGTACATATATTTTTACAGTTCCCACTAGGAAATAATGTTTGAGAAAGCCTGTTTCCCCATCTCTTCAGCAGCACTGGGCATTAAAATTAAAAGGCAGATTCCAGTTACTTTACATAGTTGCAGAGAGAGGGTAACCAGAACATAGAAGAGACACTTCTCCCCACCTCGCATATGATATATATACAAAATAAGCACAACACATTCTTTCTCCACTTACCTAACTCAAAAGATCAGCTACTGTAACAAAACAAGATCCCTAATAGGGAACATTAAGGAAGATTGCACTCAATCCACACTTCAAAGGCCCTAAGGAAACCTAACCAAGAAAAAAATCTAATCCATCAGTGGCCCGTGGCCATATTCCTTCTTCTATAATCCCTTCATCTTTTACAAGTTAAGTAGGGTTAAGCCAGGTCAGCACTTGGAAAAAGGTTCTCTAAAGAAATCCTAAGTACCACATAAAGTGTTGGTCATGATTGTATAAATGTCAATCCTGTGCAAACAAGCATATATAGCACTTTCCAAAATACCTGCTTCGTGGTGGAAAATATTCTGTCTTCTTGACTATTACTGTTGGAGGAGTAGAAACTAATTGCGATGAGCTCTGTTTCATTTGTAGGATTTATTGGAAAGTTGTGAAATAGTCATTACAGCTGTACCTGATGGCTCAGGGTGGCAAATTAATCACTGCATTTCCTGATCCACAGTAAAGACCACCCATTTTTTCTGTTGCAAGATGGTTCAAGAAAGTACCAGGGACTTTCAGCTGCGATGATCGCATTGCGCTTTCAGGCTGTCAACACAGCAAAATAAGGGCTGATGCAATGATCTAAGTGTTTCAGGAAAAAAAGGAAAAAAAGGATATTCTCAGCAGAGGACTGGGATCTTCAGTAGGCTTTTTCTCTGCTTACTCTACAAAATAGCATCCATACCTTTTTGTTTACTCTGATAACGCTACAGAAAAGTGCAGAGCAAAAGTGTCAAGAAATGAAAGGAGGGCAGAAAAACACTACACGGAATAACATGTTGAGTTTGTAACAGGCCGGTCATGATGGAGTCAGGCAGGAGGATGTTTGGAAAACTGAGTTTCCACCTATAACTCCTTTGTGTGTAGCATGTGCTGGGGTGTTTAGAGCACTATTGTGTTGTGCATAACCAATGTGCAAACCTAATGTTTTCCAGAGGAACTGTGATTCCCCAAAGCACTATCGATTGAACTGAAAACAAACAAACAGAAACAACCTCAACCTCAATGGTTGAGCTATACCGTAAATTAAGAAGATATTTTTCTAATAGTTTCCATCCTGAAGTAGACAAGTTTCAGGTGCTCTTAACAAAACTAGATGTACCATCAAAGTTTATTGATCACTGATGGGTTCAAAAGATAATTGGAAACAAATACAGCAAAATGAGTGAAGAGCCATTATACCTGGAAAGAGATTTTATATTTTAGGGTTAAA
Organism: Cheracebus regulus; assembly: GCA_963574635.1. Classification (NCBI taxonomy): domain Eukaryota; kingdom Metazoa; phylum Chordata; class Mammalia; order Primates; family Pitheciidae; genus Cheracebus; species Cheracebus regulus. Next base: position 27,358 of record CAUYQU010023323.1, on the reverse strand, counting down.
GGCTGATATTACTCACTTAATGATTATATTGACTTTATACCTATTAAAACTTTCAGGATGAATTAAACAACTAGGCCAGGTGCGGTGGCTCACGTCTGTAATTCCAGCACTTTGGGAGGCCAAGGCAGGTGGATCACGAGGTCAAGAGATCGAGACCATCCTGGCCAATATGGTGAAACTCTGTCTCTACTAAAAAACACAAAAATTAGCTGGGCGTGGTGGCGCATGCCTGTAGTCCCAGCTACTCGGGAGGCTGAGGCAGGAGAATTGCTTGAACCCAGGAGGCGGAGGTTGCAGTGAGCCGAGATTGCACCACTGCACTCCAGCCTGGCACCTGGCGACAGAGCAAGACTCTGTCTCAAAAAAAAAAACAAACAACAACTACAGTTGGCTCTAATTTTCCAACCATGTTTTTAAAATTCATGTATACTACATATAACATTTTTTAACGTGGGAAGTTATTTTCTAGCACTTATAAACCATGATGTAGAATATTGTTCAATAAATTTTCATGAATAAGTTAATAAATGAGTGAATGACAGGTAGGAAAGGACTCCTAACTTTAGCAACTTGTGGATTAACAATGAAATGCTCACAACGCATACTTATTTTCCAGTAGATAAATGTTTTAACTGAGGCATCCTTCAAAAAGTGCCATTAATGCATTCACTTGTTCACATAGCATTTCTAGAACACCTATGATGTGCCATATACTATGCTAGATGCAGGAAACATGAAGTTGAATAGACAATTGTCTCAGTCCTCCACCAGTTCACTTACTGTCCTTAAGAAACTGAGTAACTTTGACAAGTATCTTCTTCAACTCAGAATTTATTCAACCTCTGAGGGATTTTACATTTTCTGGTTTAATCTTCTTGCTGTTGTATTAAATAATTCCCAGGAAATAAAGGAATCTGCTTTTAAGGATTGAACGCCTGAGATAAATACCTTTAATGTGGTAATGGTACTCTAAATCTCAAATCCTTTTCCAATGAATTAAGGAATAGATAGAAGAGAAATGGGTGGTCAGCTAGTATTAGATACTTCTCAAAGATAAGTTTTGAAGTGAACAATATAACATCAAGCTTCTGGTATTTGGATCCCATCTAAAATAAGTAGGCAGCACTACTCTAATCAAACAATCTCTGGCTAACAATCTTAGCCAGGCACACAGGATTGCTAATTCTCGTTTCTCAGCAAAATTCCAAAATGGCTCTGCTAGCTCCCTAAATTCCTCTTAGGAGGATTAGCAGGAAAAAGACTTATTTTCTTTACTTCCTGTCCGCAACGGGGAGGGAGGGGAGTTGAATGGACTTTCAAAGCATATTAGAAATACTAAGTATATGACTTATACAGAATTTTAAAGTCTACAACATTTTTTAGGGTAGAAAACTATTAAATAAATAGGATATATCTTATGACATCAATGATTTATCTTCCTTAGCATCACCATTTCTATTCCTCAGGAGGAAAAAGATGTTATGGAGAAGTAAACTTCTAACAATAAGGGAAAGACTTATTAGCGTAATATAAATTGCTGTTGCATGTTTACTGTTTAAGAGAGAAGGTATCTCAAAAAATAAGTAGTTTGATGTCAGCAAGTAGGCCTGGCATGTCCAGGGCAGTGTCACAATATGTTCGGTTGTGGGTGGCTCTGCAGACCGGTGACTTCAGAGTCAGTACCCCTATGGAAGGGCCTACTGATGCTCTTACACTTTCAGAGTCTTGCCGGAATGGTAGATTAGACATGTGAAACTTTGGCCTGTTTTCTTTTTGAAAAATATATTTTTCTAATGCTGAAAATATCAACTTTATTTTCACAAGCAAAATCCTAGGGGAAATGAGGAAATGGGCCATAAATTCCTTTTTAAAGCATCCACTAGTGTCTCTACTCTGTTTATTTTAGGTTTTAACTTGCAGTAGGTCCTTCACCTTCTTGCTCTACCCCAGTTAACTTGTCACTGTGCATGTTACAAAGCAGACATGCCAATTCTTCAGAAACAGGGTTGAACATTCAGCTGTCCAGGCCTGAAAGACAACAAATATAAGATAATAGGGAGAGGCTAGTCTGACAGTGAAATAAGTCAGGTTCATTTCAGTTGACAGAAAAAGAAATTTTATGCATCAGGGAGAATCTAAATGGCTTTATTAGACAGTAATTTCAAAAAATTCTTTTTACTTCTATAATGCCTTTTCCTCTTTGTTCCCCTTGATGGTTTGCAATTAGATTTATTTCTCGGTAATACACAATTAACTTAAGATAATTAAGCCTTTATTTTCTAAGACATATTGTTTCGTTTTGTTTTTCATCTTAAATCTTTTTGTTTAACACTTAAAAGAGCTTTGACGTTTTTCAAGCGAATTCTTTTACTTCAAATACTTAATTCTCTTTCTTTAAAGATGCAGTTAATGCTTGCCTTCTTCATTTTTCCTCCCCTCTTCCTCTCTACCCAAAAATATTATCAACTGCTTTAAGAAGCATGGCTTAAAGGTTGATATGGAAACACTAAATCTTGTAAAGACAGCACATTTATCACTGATGCACAATGGCACCATCAATGTAGAGCCCATGTTACGTAGAAACCTCATACCATTGACTTTGGATAACAGTTCTCTAGAAAAGAATTGCCTTATGGCTATCTCACAGTACCCGCTTTTGCACAAAGTTGCTAAAGCATTTAACGTGATACAACACCCCTCCAAACACTCTCAAAGTTTCCAGATGTTCCTTGCCCACTCACTGGTCCTCCTGCATTCCTCACTACTGATGATCAGCACAGGCGGCGCTTCTGCCTCCCTTGAGCAGATCCTGCACTTTTCATGTCCTGCATGTGTTCTTACTCCGTTTTTCTGTTCTTTTCATTGTACTATACCTTTCAGACAAATAAAACACTGTTTTTTTATATTTCATTTTGTTTTGTTTTTGAGACAGAGTTTCACTCTGCCGCCCAGACTGGAGTGCAGTGGCATGATCTCAACTCTCTGCAACCTCCATCTTTCAGGTTCAAGTGATTCTCCTGCCTCAGCCTCCTGAGTAGCTGGGATTACAGGCATGCATCACCACACCTGGCTAATTTTTGTATTTTTAGTAGAGTTAGGGTTTCTCTGTGTTAGCCAGGCTGATCTTGAACTCCTGACCTCAGGTGATCTACCTGTCTTGGCCTCCCAAAGTGCTGGGATTACAGGTGTAAGTCACCACCCCCAGCCCCTAGAATGCTGTGCTTTCCATACTTTCATACCACCGTTACCTTGAAGCTTTGCCAGGGCTAATATTATATTTTAATTATTTATGCCCTTTCTCCCCAGTGTATAAATATCGAAGGTCTTCTTCCTCTAAGAAGGGTGATAACAATCACTCTTAACAGGAAACATCAATGACTTTGAAGACTTTGGTCTCATTACTTGTAAATAATTAAACCAAATATTTATTTGAAGGGCAACTTAGAACTTTTACCTAATTTTTGCAATGTTCTTCAGTGTCACATGGAAGAAAACTGAGGCAGAATCAGATGACCTGGTGAAAGCAAGATAGTTATGAGATGCAATTAGCGCTGGGTGAAGGGTGTGGTCTATACCACCGCTGGAGTAAGACATCAGTCACTCTATTAAGAGTTCATAGATATCATCCTTTTTAAATTAAGACTGGTGGGACCCATTCCTAAGAGTGGAGGTTTTGTTATCTTTGTGATAACAGCAGGCCTCACTGAAAAATTCTCCCTGGTGCAGACATGCGACCTGCCTTTGGTAATGGAAGAGTTTTTCACTTTCCCAGGGCTTTCTGCTGCCATTGTCAAAGAGAAGCTAAAATCGTGGGCCAGAGGGTAGAAGAAAGGAGGCAGAGCTTACTCACCCTACTGGCAAAAGGCTTCACTGGATTTGATGGCTATATACACCTTCAATTGTAGACCTGAGTAACCTACAAACATGGAACAAAAAGTAGATAATTACCACAAAGAAGCCATAGCTGGGACATGGCAACAGGGGCAGAAATCATCAGGATAATGGAAATAGTAATCACTGGATAAGGAGGAAAGGATGCCAGGATAGAATGTGCACTTGGGAATAAAGCTTAAAACACATAGACATATATACTTGGAGTTAAATACCATACATTTAGTTCTAAGCTCTCAGAACCAATGCAACAAGGAAACTTTTCAATTATCCAGATATCTCGAATGAACTAAAAGTGGAATGTAGACTCTTACTTTTCTCAGAAGTCTATTTGTATGAGGTTGTTTATTTGTTTATTTTCCCAGAGGTCAGCAGAAGGAGGAAGATTTTTGATGGGTACCTGGCGGTGTCATGAGACAGGTGCTATAAGGATAATAGACAGGACTTGATGGCATTTGGTTTTAACTGGGCTCACAGATTACGTCACCATAGGAATCAGAGCAGTTAAATGAAGGAACTCTTTACATAAGAGAAATTATGAGGACTGAACAGTGTTAATTTTTTATAATCAGTGTGCATCTTTTATAGTTGGATGCATCATTCAAGGCAGGGTGGAATTCTATAGCAGGAGTGGTGAAGTGGTGAAGGGTAGATGGGACTCCAGCAGAGATGGCAGATGTCCCATGGACATGGCTAATATCCTGTAGATGAGCCCTGATGAGTGACAGGGCATCCAGAAACTGTGTGCTCTTTTCACAATACATTTGAGACATCAATGTATTGATGGGACACCTATTGGACATCCCAGAAATATCTGAGGGTGGGATAAGATTGAAGGAGAATTAATTCTTGAAGGAATAAATGTAGCAGCTATAAAAGTAGTAAGAATCATGTGTTCCCTCCAATACTCTATTTGTACTGATAGGCTGTTCAATTATAGGATATTTGGATTATACACAGTTTATAATGTCTGTGGGATAAAACATAACAGGTGCTCAGAAGACTAAAAACAATTCTCGGTTCTTAAATCACATAGGAGTTTCTGCCACAGGTCTTGAGAAAGAGATATTGTTATAATAGATGTTTGTTGGCTGACTTTTCTGCATCATTTCCTTTACCCTTTTCCAAGTACTGGTTTGTCTTTGGGGATCTTTGTGATTCTGAGATAAATAATTCTACCTCTAGGTCTAAGGTGGATCACATGACCTAGGCTAACCTAATCAGCACATTCTATGCACAGATTATAATAGTTAGTTAAGATTTGGGCATGTAGCTTAAGCCATCTAATTCAAGCCATTCAAGTAGATTAAATCTCATTTCTTTTCCTACAAATGTGGGAACATTGATACTGTTGCTGAAAAAATTAGTGAGGAAATATGTTATTCTGGGTTTTGTTGCAGCCATTTTGGGACCATGAGGTAAGTCAATCTTCGGAAGAAAAATGATGTAGAATATGTAATTAAGTAGCTTGATTAAGGTTCACCTGTGGCCTGTCTTCTCTGTGATATTTTAAGGTATGAGTCAGTGAATCCTCGCTTATAATGTAAACACATTGGGTGAAATTTTCTGCCACTAGTGACTAAAAGCAATCTCACTAGTAAAGATGTAACGTACTGACCAACATCCCCAGTAACATTCTCAACACAGTGCGAAAGTACCCTATTTCCTTAAGCATGCAAGAAAAATTTTCACAATGCCATAAAACTGGACAAAATTGGTAAAAGCAACTGGGCCTTCTCTTTGGAAAGCGTCATAACTAGAGGGAATTCCATAAACCATATTCATTTGTATTTCAAGCTACCCCATTCCAGGATCTAAACAACCAGGGAATAGAGAACATGCTTATTTATTTTGCTTTAAGTAATGCTGCACATCATATTATTTGTAAATAAACATTTAATGATTTTGCTTACATTTAATTATATTTAATTTCTTTTGGTAACAATAAGGCAACTGGCAATTAACAAGATACCATTTTCTAGGAAGATAAAATAAGGCAAAGAAATTTAGTTTAGGACACTTTTAGAATTAATGGCAAAGTCAGATAGTTCAGTACCATTGAATAAATGTTAGCTGAGGCCAGCTATGTGCCAGACACTGAGCCAGAGCCAAAACGAATAACTGTGGTCCTTACTCTCATAGTGCTTACAATTTAGGCCAGAGAAGGCAAATTAGATTTTTTTGTCTCATGTGCTATGATAAATTGGTCGTGGTTACCTGCAGACTTTATTGAGAAGTCTCAGCTTGTGTCCTGATTTAATCAGACAGAGTTACTGGATCCAGGTTTACCTGAAGCTTGTACTGCCCCTGTAACACATTAATAATGGCTGCTGTGAAAACAAGAGATTCAGTGGTAGAACAAGTTCTCTTATTCTCTATCTCTGGCTAATGGCATAGGATTTAGGCATCAATTCCACTTCCCATATACTTTCTACTGTCACTCCAATAATAAAGGTTCAAAGCTCATGTGCTAACTGTACTATGTTCAAAAACATAATGCATTGGTTATAAAAATATGTTTGCATTCAAGACCTAATGAACAGAAAGGATTTTGTTGAAAATTGTGAAACAAAATAACCAATGTATTAATTTTGAATGTAGTACAATTAATATAAAAATACTGCACGTAGTTTCTCTTTTGCTTCATTTATAGGGAAACATTTGGAATTTATGAGTGAGATACTTTTGTTCTCCAATGACAACTGAAAATGATGGGCTTGGGTCTATGTAATAAGAGTGGGCAAAGCAAACACAGATTTTGTTAAACTTGATGATTTTCTACACGATGGTTTTTGCAGGGCAGTTTGCTGAATCCAGATTTCCTGAAGAAAATGACATTTTCTCTAGTGGGACTTAGCCCAAAAAAGCAGTTCAAAATGGTTAGTGCAGATCAAAAAAAGAAAGGGTATTTTAGTATTCTCATGTCTCTAATTTAATTCCAAAATGTGAGTCCTGTACCCCCAGCACAGTTAAATGCTTTTTGTAGCACGATGAAGGGTAGTAGGAGGGAATTCAACCTGCCAGAGCCACACAGATTTATACCTCATAATAGCTACCAATGCGCCGCAGTAAAATTTTACGTTTCAGCTAAATTACTAATGACTTTCAGGCCCGTGCCAGAAATTTTAGAGTAGGCTTATAAAGGGAGATGAGAGAATGTACAGTCAAGCATTCTTAAGAGTGGGGTGTGTGTGTGTGTGTGTGTGTGAGCGCGCATGCGTGTGTATGTGTGTGAGTGCACTCATATGCGTGTGTTTTTCATTTGGGATTATGGGACACGTGCTTATCATTTTTTGCCATCTTGATTAAATGTAATTAGGTTTTGGCAAGCCGCCCTTCCCCTCTCTTGGATGCTGGGGTGTTTTTGCATTTTCACATGGGTTATCCACAGGAGGTTACTCTGTTGCCTTTTGCCTTTACTCCAGGGGTGGCCACATTTTTTTGACGTATTGGGCTTCACAGTGATTTACAGATTAAGGCTCTGGCCTGAACTCGGGCCAGCAGGACTGCTGTTCTCTCTCGCTGACACATCTCACTGCTTGGAGCCAGTGGCTCGTTGCTTACCCTCTCATTATAGTTCTTAGCCCACATTTCCTTTTGGCACAGAATACTTGGTTATTTTGACTATGTGCTGGATTTGCCTCCTGCCTGTACCCCCTGCTGACTTGTGAAAATGACCACTATAGGGGGAGGCAGGTGACCCCCACCCCACCCCCACCCCCACTCCATCCCATCCCTGCGCTCCTGAAAAGTTTTTCTGTCAGCAGGAGAGTTGCTTTAGGAGAAGCCCACAGCAGGAGACTTGCTTTGCTCATGTTGATTGCATCTCCCAATGCCTCGCCACCCCTCATTTCTGTCTTCATCTTTTTTCTACTGCAGGATCATCAGAGAACACAAGTAGCTCACAGCACCCTAGAGAGGTAAGGTGGGGCCTCCCTGGCTACTTCTTGTTCTTGTGCTAGGGACAATGACCACTTCTTTCAATGATCTCAGGACATCCCTTGTAAATATGTGGGCCCTTTGCTCTGGCAGTGTTTCTGTGTGGGCAACAATTACCCCCACTGACCATACAAAGTTAAAAATTAAAATATAGTTAAAATTAACCTACCATAAAAGCAAGAACAATGAAGACTTCTGTATAATAATAAAGTCATAAAGCCCAGTGTGTATACATGGATTTATTCCTTGATTCTTATACTTTATTCTTTACTTGGAATTGCCCATATTTAATGTTATTTTGATTTTATTATTTCCCATTTCTTTTCATATTGGCATAATAAGAATTATTGTTGTTAGGGTCTTTCAGACTTTCATCCTTTGTGTTTTGTATTTATTCATTGGTTTGTTTTGCTGAGTCATTGTTACCGATTTTCATTGTATATACCTTAAAATTGAGAAAGTCCTACTTTAAGCTATTACCATGCAAAACTTCTCCACAATAATGGACACATTTCTAGTGTGTATGAGAGCGCAGTGATATGTAATATGTATACGCTTCCATAGAATTGTACTTCCAGTACAGGTGTTTGCATTGCTGGCTTGAGATGGACTTCAAAGTTGTTAAAATTTGGTAACTTATTAATATATTTCAATATATTAAATTATTGCTCTTTTGATATTTTGAGATTCCTCCAAATATGGTTTTAAGAATGATTTCCTTATCCTAACTAGGCACCTATATTTTACAAATGAGAAACAGACTTAGGTAGACAACATATGCCTCTTAACTGGTCCATTCAAGTGACCATGTCAGTTGCTTGAATCCAGACCCATGTAAGTTCTGTGTTCTTTCTACTTTACTAGACTTGGCCATAATTAAACCAAGTAGCTAGCATGACTGCTCACATAAATCACAAATGCAAAACATTTTCTTCTTTTTTCATTTAATTTTGATAGGCAGCAAGGAGAAGAAGGGAAATCAACTCTTCCCTAACACATTTTCAGGCCAGTGTTAAAGCATTTATTTCTAAATTTAGATCAGTCTTAGCCTATGTTCTCTTTTCTTTAATGTTTTCTTCCTCACTCAACTTTTCTGTACATTCTGAATCTGGAGGCAGCATGAGGACTGTAGCATCTTCCACAAAGCCTGGCAGACAAAATGTGTGTTTGTCCTGTTTCCATGGCACCAGGGCTCTCTTGTCAAGACTAATTTCTTAGTGGGACACCTTACTGAGTGGTGTGGGTCTGCTCGTGAAGTTTACTCAGCTGGTTTCGCTTTAGCAGTGAGGCTTCTAAGACCTTCCTCAAAACCACCACCTTGGCAGCTCTGGGTTTCCTTTGAAACATCCTCAGGCTTGGCACATAAGGTAGGATTGAATGGTACCAAGGCATTCTGGTGTCTTACAGAGAATCCCAGAAAATACTAGTGTATGGACCTAATGGCCAAGAATGGTGTTTAATTCTGAGTTTGGCACTGCGATGAGACTATCACTTCTGTGCACACTAGATCACTCGGAAGGTAGCCAAACCTGATGTGTACTTTTCATGTCAATTTTCTGTGAGGAAGAAAGAGCAGTGGAGGACATTGACTCTCGGAAACTCATCAAAGTGACTTGGCAGCCTCAAACGTTGTGGGCTATGAGGATGTCACCCAGTGACATCAGGAGTGAGGAGTTCCTGTTCATTATTTGGGTTTACGGAGGTCTATATGGGATGTGACTTCATATTTAACTTCTTTCTATTCCTCTCTTCTCTAATAATATAAACTTCTTTTCATGGAACACTATTACCTGTAGCTTATTTTTATAGCTGTTATTTTATTATTCTATTTTGATCATCTTAAGATCCCTCCACCATGAAGTACACAGAGGCAAGACAGAAAAATCAAGACTGAGAGTCTACAAACAGGAACAACAGTCACCTCAGCTTGTGATTCTTAGTCCAGCTTTCCTTCCATGACTCCATGCTATGGTTCACAGGATGGGAAAAGGCAGGGTCTGGGAACACAGTCTTTGATGGAGTGGTGATTGAACTACCAGTGAGCCTCTGCACACCTTGCAATGTGCTTTTGTTAAGCCATTTCATTCCAGTTGATTGCTTTTTTCACAGAAGAAAAATAAACTGAAATAAAGGCAGAGTATAATTTTCCAACCTTCAAAAGCTTAGCTTCAGATGATGTATTTGTTTCCTTCAGTTGCTACAACAAATTACCACGAACTTGGTAGTTTAAAACACGGAAATATTTTCTCCCACAAATCTCGAGGCTAGAAGTCCAAATCAAGGTGTTAGCAACATGGTGCTCCCTCCAAAGGCTCTAGAGGAGAATCTTTTCTTGCTTCTTCCAACCTCTGGTGGCTCCTGGAGTTCCTTGGCTTGTGGCAGCGTCGTTTCAGTCTCTGCCTGCATCGTCACGTGCCTTTCTCCCCTCTGTCTTTGGCTATGTCTGTTCTCCATTATGTCTTTGTCTGTTTACCATGCTCTTCTCTTAGAAAGACTTGTCACTGGATTTAGGGCCCACCCTAAATCAGTATGATCTTGTGATCCTTAACTTAGACTCCTGCAAAGACTCCTTTTCCAAATAATGTCCATTTACAGGTTTTGTGAGTGAGGACATGGACATATCATTTTGGGGTTCACCATTCCACCCACTAAGAAAAAATGCTTTGTCTTTATATGATTAAGAGAAAACATTTTGTATTTACATGATGAAGAAGACATGCTTTGTATTTATAGGGTATGGGGGTGAAAAGTATTAAATCAGTTTGATTAGTTTCAGATAACTGAATATGGTAAGATTATGCAATTCAGATTTCATTAATGTTTTACATGGGAATATTTTTCTTAAGGAAAACAATCTGACCTTCTACCATGTTAGTGTATAGAGATAAGGATGTGAAGGAAAGAGGGAAAAGGAGAGGCTAATCAACATTTCCAGTTGGGTTTTGCCTTTGGGTGATTTCTGCCTGACATTTCTTGTGACATCATTTCTTCCTTGGGGTTTCTTGGATATTCTGTTCCAACAGAAAAGTCACTGGACAGAATCTTAGGTCACAGGTCAACTCTACCTGTCCCAGGTTCTCTGAAAAAAGCTCTTTCTCTCCTGTGGTTCTGTTCAATTGTTAAGGGAAGCCATCAAGGCAGTGAAAACTCTTCTACCTGGAAGCTGCTGGAAAGTTAGAATGCCTCTGCTTTTACAGTACAGTATCAACTTGAGAAAACCAGAGTCACTGCTGTTACTGACAGTCTTAACTCCAGTGTTCAGATGGCTGTCTCTTTATTGTCCCTCTGCAACTCACCTCCTCAAAGAGGCCTTCCCCAAACATGCTCTCCAAGGGGAAAAATGGCCTATTTTTTCTCATGGCTCCTCCTTGGTTTCCTTTGTGACACCATGCCTTGATCATATTTTTTTCTTGTTTTGGATCTATCCTCTCTATGAGAATGTGAGCTCCATGGTGACATGGATTGTATCTGTCTTGTTCAGCACTGAATCCCCCAGGGCCTTTGTGAATGTCTGGCTTATAGTGCCTTATGAATACATATGTGTGGAATAGGGAACACATGAGCAAGTGAATTAATTAAACTGCCTATGGCTATGCTGAGATAAAAACAAGGAAATATCCTGGGCTGAAATCAAGACAACAGCATATGACATAAAATAAAGGAAGTTGGTAAATTCAGTGATCTGGGAAGAGAATAGTAACAAGAATTTTTCATCAATTTTTTCCTTCTTACTACTACCAGTACCCCATTACAATTTCCCATAAATAATAGTATAATATTAAAATTAAAAGACTCTTGGAGAGTTTTAAATTTAAGAGAAATACCAGAAGCACAATAAATAAAACCAAAGTAATTAATGGGTTATGAGTTAAAGCTACTGAAAATATTATATATATTCACTGGAGTCAAATTTCCTCTGAGGAATGATAACAGGAGAAAGAACAGACTTTGATGTCTTGCCAAAAGCCACCAGTGTGAGGATCCAAGTCACTATGATGTGGGCACCTGGCCTACAGATTTCTGAATTCTGTGTGGTTTCCCTCAACCAAATTTCTGAAGGAGCCAGCAGAAAGGGGTAGGGGTGGGAAATGTGTTATCTATAAAAGTAAACCACAAAAATAATTTCCAAGTGCCACTAAAGGCCTCAATTTAGGCTGTAAAAGCCAAGACATTTAGAATAAACTATTGTAACTTCTTGCAAGAGTGGTAGCACACATGGCCAACAGCATGCTGGATGAGGGGGTATGTAATGTGTCTGCATGGGTGGGGAGAGGGTAAGAGGTGGTGGCCTGGGGTGGGGATGTGAGCTTCATGGATTTTAAGAGTTGTCTTTTCCTTTTGGCAATTTTGCTTGACTCTTTAAAATTAATTGTATTCAATAATTTGATATTCATTGAAATTTGTCCATTATATTATTCCAAGATATCCGTGAGTGAAAAGATGCATCTATCCAAAATTCATTTTAGAAAATCATGGTATCCTATTTGGTAGACTATGTCAAAATCAAATTTATCTTCTGAACACAACTTAAACCACTCATTTACTAATGGTTAGCAAGAGTCAGTTCTTTCTGGATGACAGTTATTCTAAGTCAAGAATTATCAGCTGGGCACAGTGGCTCATGCCTATAATCCCAGCATTTTGGAAGGACAAGGAGAGCAAATCACTTGAGATCAGGAGTTTAAGACCTCCCTGCCAACATGGTAAAACCCCATCTCTACCAAAAATATAAAAAATTAGCCAGGCACGGTGGTGCGTGCCCCTATAATTCCAGCTACTCAGGAAGCTGAGGCAGGAGCATCATTTCAACCCGGGAGGCAGAGGTTGCAGTGAGCCAAGATGGTGCCAGTGCACTCCAGCCTGGGTGACAGAGAAAGACTCTATCTCAAAAAAAAAAAGAAAAAATTATTTATAAAGGCTGCATCCATAAATGTGTTTAACCTGGATTAAAAGGTGGTATATCTGAAGGGATGGATTAATAAATTGGTTGCCCCACTGCATTAAGACAAGGTCAGCATTTCATAATTTTTACCTTCTATTGTGAAACAGTAGAGATAGCCAGGAAATATTTCCTGCAAGCTGTTGCCTATATGAGGTATATCAGAATGCTTTAAGATTAAAAGACGAAAGAAACAATTAAAAACAGGTTTAACAATACAGGCATTTTATATGTTACATACCAAATTCCCAGGCATGTAGGTTGAGAGTTTATTCTGTTTCATTTTTGGGGCGACTTTCTGTTCTGCCATTTCCAGCCTTTGAGTTAAAGGATGGCTATGGCAATCCTAGGCAGTGTGTCTTCACTCAACAAGGCTTAAAGATGCCTTGTTGAAAAGGGGGAAAGAAGACGAGTTCTTTCCTTGGCTTCCCTTTTAAAAGAGAGTAAACTATTTTCATATGGCATCCCATGGCAGACTTCCTGTTAACGTTTTATTGGCCAGATTTATAACTTGTCCCAAGTCCCAAATCAATCACTGGCAAGGAGATAGAATTGCCTTGACAGAATCTATTCAAACTTACCTCCCTGAAGATGTGGAAGGCCCCAGCCTCCCCTGAAGCATATGGCTGTCTCAACTAGATCAAAATTGAGAGAGAATACCCATTGGGAAGGCAACGAACAGTGTGTGGCACTCGGGAAAATATTTAGGAAAGGCTTTAATCAAGAGTTCCTTTGGAAGAGGAGCGATTTGGTCACATTTTTCTTCTTGAACTTTCCTTATGCCCTTTTCCTTACTAATCTAAAAAGAAATCACATTCTGTAAGTGAAGCCAACCAACTCTCTAAACCAGCAGTCTGCAAAATCTTTCTGTAAAAATAACTTAGGCTTTGCAGGCCACATACTCTCTTTGTCTTGACACTGTGGCAGCCTCCTCCTCTTCCTCTGCCTCCTCCCCTTTCTCTTCCCCTTGTTTCTTTTCTTCTTCCTGTCTTTCTTCCTCTTCCTCCTCCTCTTCCTTTTCCAACCCTTTAAAAATGTAAAAGAAGTTCTAAGCCTAAGGCCTTTACAAAAAAAAAGTCAGGATCATCTGGCATGAGAACTGTAGTTTGAGAACCTCTGCTCTTGACAGAAAATGCAGAACAAGGGAAAATAGAACAAACACATTGAATGCTACCATTTTGAAATACTAGAATAAAATCCATGAGAAACCTAGATTCAGTTACATGAACTTGGAAACAGGGAAGAGTGGAAGAAGGTACCCACCCATAGGCTCTTCGGTGTGTTTCAGAGTAAAGACTGGGCTTTCCAGCAGCAGGCAGAGCAGAAATGGAAGAAAAGGCAGATGCCATGCTGAGGCCAAGGGGGCCTTTGGCTCCGATGACTGTAGGCCCACTGCTTTTCTGAGGGTGGGGAAGCTTGGGGAATCTGGGGTATGCATCAGCTTTTGAAATCTCAAAATATACTCTTCTGATTTTCATTTTACAGTTAAGAGTAAGTGTAATGGAGAAGAACTCATGTTCTCCATTCTTAACTAAGCATGTCCGTTGAGACATCCAATTTCACATTAAGCTTTCAGCTGCATCCCAATAAGGATTAATTAGCTAATATTTTTTTAATTCTTTTATTGGAAAAAAATGCAAAATCCTATATGAATAGTATATGAAACTACAAATATGTAATATAAATCTAGCATTTAAAAGTAATTAACATATTGTAATAAAACATTTTAAATTATAATTCTTAAAAAAAAGAATATGTCTTACATATAAAAAAGTCTTTGAATCTTCAATCCTATTTCCTTGATTAAGCATAGCTTTCCTTTTACAATTATAAAGATTGCCAGTCATACCTTGGAGATACTGCAGGTTCAGTACCAGATCACCACAATAAAGTGAGTATTGCAATAAAACATGTCATATGAATTTTTGGTTTCTCAGTACATATAAAAGTTATGTTTATACTATTCTGTAGTCTATTAAAGTGTGCAATAGCCTTTTGTCTAAAAAATTAATATAAATGCCTTACTTTAAAAATACTTTATTGCTAAAAAATGCCAATGATGACCTGAGCCTTCAGCAAGTCATGATCCTTTTGCTGGTGGAGGGTCTTGCCTTGATGTTGACGGCTGGTAACTGATTAGGGTGGTGGGTGCTGAAGGCCAGGGTGGCTGTGGCAATTTCTTAAAAAAAGACCACAGTGAAGTTTGCACATAGATTGACTCTTCCTTTCACAAAAGATTTCTCTGTAGCATGCGATGCTCTTTGATAGCATTTTACTCACAGTCAAACTGTTTTCAAAATTGGAGTCAATCCTCTCAAGCCCTGCTATTGCTTTAGCAACTAAGCTGATGTAATATTTTAAGTCCTTGTTTGCCATGTCAGCAACGTTCACAGCATCTTCACCAAGAGCATATTTCATCTCAAAAAACCACTTTGCACATTCGTAAGAGCCAGCTCCTTGTCTGTTAACGTTTCATGATGAGATTGTAACAACTCAGTCATATCTTCAGGCTCCACTTCTAATTGTAGTTCTCTTCCTATTTTTACCATAGCTGTGGTGACTTCCTCCCTGAAGCCTTAAACTCTTCAAAGTCATCCATGGAAGGGTAGAATCAACTTCTTCCAAACTCTTGTTAATGTTGATATTTTGACTTCCTCTCATGAATCACAAATGTTTTTACTGGCTTTGGTGAATCTTTTCCAGAAGGTTTCAATTCACTTTGCCCGAATCCATCAGAGGGATCACTATGTGTGGCTTCTGATGCCTTATAAAATGTATTTCTTAAATAATAAGACATGACAATAAAAATGACTCCTCAATCCATGGGCTACAGAATGGTTGTTTTGTTAGCAGGCGTGAAAACAACATTCATTCCCTTGTTTATTTCCATCAGAGATCTTGGGTAATTATGTACATTGTCAGTGACTAATAATATTTTGAAAAAATATTTTTTTCTGAGAAGTAGGTCTCAATAGTGGGCTTCAAATATTTTATAAACCATGCTGCAAACAGATATGTTTTCATCCAGGTTTTGTTTTTCCATTTCTATAGCACAGGCAGATTAGATTTAGCATAATTCTTAGGGGCCCAAAGATTTTCAGAATAGTCAATGAGCACTGGCTTCGACTTGAAGTCGCCAGCTTCATTAGCCCCTATCAAGAGATTCAGCCTGCCTTTTGAGCATTAATGCCTGACTTTGACTTCTCCTCTCTAGCTTTGAATGTCCCAGATGACATCTTTTTCCAATAAAAGGCTGTTTTGTCTGCATTAAAAAGTCTGCTGTTTAATATAGCTACCTTCATCAATTATCTTAGCTAGATTTTGTGGACAACTTGCTGCAGCTTCTATATTAGCACTTATTACTTCACCTTCTACTTTTATGTGATGGAGATGGCTTCTTTCCTTAAACCTCATGAACCAACCTCTGCTAGCTTCCAACTTTTCTTCTGAAGCTTCCTCATCTCTCCCAGCCTGCATAGAATTGAAGAGAGTTGGGCCTTACTCTGGAAAAGGCTTTGGCTTAAGGGTGTATTGTTGCTGGTTTTAGTGGCCTCTCTGGGCCATTAAAATTTTCTCTATATCAGCAAGAAGGCTGTTTTGCTTTCTTATCAATTGTGTGTTCACCAGAATAGCACTGTCAATTTCATTTAAGAACTTTTATTTTGCATTCACAACTTGGCTAACTGGTGCAAAAGGCCTCATTTTTGGACTGTCTCTGCTTTCTTCATATCTTCTTCATCACTAAGCTGAATAATTTCTAGCTTTTGATTTAAAGTGAGAAACATGCAACTCTTCCTTTTACCTGGACCCTTGGAGGCTACTGTAGGGTTATTTATTGGCCCAAATTCAATATTTAGGTCATGTCTCAGGGAATAGGGAGGCTCTAGAAGAAGAAGAGAAATGGGGAATGGCCATTTGGTGGAGCAGTCACAATATACACAACATTTATCAATTACATTACGCTTTAAATGGGTGCAGTTTATGGTGCCATAAAGCAATTACAACAGTAACATCAAAGATCACTGATCACAGATCGCCACAACAAATATAATAATGATGAAAAGTTTGAAATATTGTGAGAATTACCAAAATGAGACACAGAGACAAAGTTAGGAGGTTATTGGGAAAATGGCGCTGATTTTCCCTTGCTCTGTACAGGTTGCCACAAACCTTTAATCCGTGAAAAATGCAGTATCCATGGTGCACCATGAAGAGGAGCGCAGTAAAACAAGGTATGTCTGTGCTAGAGGGTTAGGAAACTAAGTCTATCAGCACTCCCAAACCGTGGTCAGTTTTAATTTGACCGAATTTCTTCTCTTTTCTAGTATTGTAGTAGACAAGCAGGGGGGAAAAGTCAGTCTTCCATGGAATCTGGGTCTTGTTTAGTAAATTGTGAGTAAAGACCTGAAGCACGCCATGCAATGTAGTAGCTTCAGTTTATAGGACAGAGAGACACAGGATGGAAAAAACTGGAATGAATTCTTATAGGGCATCTTTCATGTCAATGAGAAAAGGGCACAGGAGACTGAACTTCTTTAGCCGGGCACTTTTTAAAGGAGTGGTTGGGGAAGAAAATTTAAACATTCCCATGAACCATCCTTATTTGCATGGCAAAAATAATACCCAATGAGTTGTTTTTCATAAATTCCACATATTGAGAAATGAATTTGAAAATTATAGCCTCTTAAATGAGAAAAACTTGTTTCAGGTCTTCTACTAACAGCTGAAGTTTTTACAAGAAGCTCAGTTGGTATTCCAAGCACATATAAAAGTGAATATTATTATTTTTTGAATGACCTGATTGCCAACTACTCATAAACTAGCCTCAACCTAGAGACAAAGGAGGGGACTAAAATTTTTTCTCACTTATTTGGTCAAGGCTTATGAATAATTTAGTTTAAGAAAGAAAAATCATTATAAATTTTACATTATTCTTGACGTTGGGATCATTATACTTGGGATGATTAATTTGCAATCAAATTCTATCTGGAGAGTTATTGAGCTTTAGAAATCTCAGTATGCATGGAAACACGCTCAAGCATAATTTATTACATAGAAGAATAAGCACAATATTTTTCCCAAAAAATTAAAAATAAATGAAATTTGGGGATAAAGGTAAATCTGTGTGATGTGCTGAATTTTTCATTAAACAGGTCACATGGTGACAGATGCCCAGTATCCTGTGTCACCCCTCCTCGACCCCTCCGTGGGTGTTGGATGGATAAACAATCAGTAGATAATGTGCTGGGCTGTAGGTCCAGTTTCCACGTGAAGACCCTTCATGGTTTTCAGGCTTTAGCCTCGGTTTGTGACATGCTGTGGCCCTGTCTGGGCTTCTGTTTATGTTACATGCTTCTCCCCTCCCCTGTACCTTCTGATTGTTGGGCCTTTGCCTTATTTCTTTGGCCCACATTCTCTAACATCCAGGGTTAGTAAAAAGGTTTGGACTCATTGTTTTCTTGCTTGTCCACTTCAGAACATTCCTCTAGTCCTTGGGTTTTCTCCCCACACCTCTTGCTAGGCAGAGATTACAACACATCCCCAGACTTCATAGCGCCATGTGTTCAGCAGGCAGAGAGCCCTGCAGGAACCAAATTTCCCGCTGTTCTGTTCATTCAGTCTCCTAAAGACTAGTATAGCAGATTATTTGGGCATGTGCATTTTTTTAAATCCTGAATTGTCAGGAAAAATTCCTAAAGGAATCGTAATAAAAAAGGACAGACATTAAAGTTCTATTTAACGTGGACTTCTTCCTGAGTTTCAAAAGTGACAAGTTCCTAAAGATTGGGACCCATACAAACAGGGGGTGCTGTGGACAATATTCTGGCACCTTTCCCTCATCTTCCTTACTTTCTTTGGTGTGTCCATCCCTACACCCCTACACTCTCCTTTGTGAAATGTTACCCCTCCCATGGGAAAAGCTCCTGGGTCAGTGACAGGAGTTCCCAAGTAGCACCTAGGCTTCAGTGGTGGTCAAGGGCAGATAGTAATGCTGACGGTGACCCAACCTTGCTGGGAGCTGTGGCAAAGATTAGTTCTCGTCTCCGTTTTGCATAGGAGAAAGAATTGAGGGTGAGTTGTTAGTGAGTAACAAACTAGTGTTATGTTTTATTATTACATGAGACTACAACAAAAGGTATACTATAATTTTCTAAATAATACTGTATAAGTCAACAGAAATAGTATGCCTCCTGTGTTTGTTTTCTAAATTTTTGTCTTTACTATGTTTGGATTGTATTTTTGTCCCACAAAAAGTAAATTTACCATATTATCTTGGATTTATCTACCAGCTAAAGAGAAATATTTATAATATGCGGTTATGAATGAATGTTTTCTTCAGAGTCCTTAGTTTATCGATACTCAAATTTCTGCAGGAAGCAGTTCCAATACACACAGAAGATAACATACAGGAGAAATGGCATCTTTCCAAGGAGGAACAAGGGCCTTTTGACCTTGCCGCAATCTACAGTGATAAATTCTCCCAGCAGTGGGGATTTTCTGTGTGCCAGCTGACCTCTTCATTTGGATATATTAACTTGTCTCACAATTTTTTAGGAACTATGTTCCCTGGAATAAAATCTGTAGTTCTTATTGAAGAGAGTTAATCTTTCCCTGATTATCATACACCTATAACCTCATCATAATTTTAATATTCTTTTTGCATGTCTTCTGGTGTGTGTGTGTGTGTGTCTGTGTGTGTGTGTGTACAGAATATAGCCATACTTAGAGCACTATCTCGAGGACCTAAGATGAAGATAGCTGGAAGATGCTGAAATATTGTTCATAAAAGTCTAGTTCCTTATTGATCTCTTTTTGTAAGTTGAGAAAATAAAACACTCCTAAGAAAACTATTTCATTTCTCCACTGGCTATGAAAATAGAATTGGATAGTTTCCTCCATAAAAAACCATCTAGCCCATATCGGTGTAGATCAAGAAGCTCTGTATTTGATACCTATTGTGTGCCAGGCAGTGAGTTTAGCATGATGAATAAGAAATGGTTCCTGCCTGTAGCAGCTCAAGTCTCCTGGAAGCTACAGTGATAAGAACAAATCATTGTAATTCAATGTGATAAGAGAAGTGACATTGGCATAATCAAGGGATTGTGAGATCATAGAGAAACTATTCCTAACTTAGCCTGGGAATGAAGGCTACGTTCCTGGAGCTTCCTAAAGAAGCTTCATACCAGAACTATGTTTCAGTGGAGAAATTTCTATGGACTATTAGTGCTTATTAGAGCCTGGCTTTTAATAGCATAATTTGTAAGAGTACTCATTACTAAGTTTCTGTTTTCAGTTGCAATGTTTTTAAGAGTTTGTTCTGTTTTCTTTCCTGCATTCCAATCTTGCTACATTTGGATGATACGATTACATTGTTAGTTTTTCCATCTATGTGACATGATAGTGCCACTTTAAACAAAAATCAGCTTAGAAAATGAGAATCCTTAGTAAGTGTGAGTAAGGTCATTTTCACAGTGCAAGTGAAGATTTTACTTTTTGATTAAGATTGTGAAAGTCACTAAATGACTTGTCTGAGGCCCCACAGCAAGTGGGTGGCCAAACCAGCTTTAGAAATTCCTAATTCCTGGTGGGGTGCATTACCAGGCCACAAATGAGTGGAAGATCAAGTGATACTTATGGCTGGTGATGAGGGAAACCTCAAGAGGGCTGGATGATCATTTGAGAGAGTGGTCACTTTTCTGTACTTATTTATACCTCCTGGGATTGAACATTGGATGTCTATTCCACAATAACCATTTACTGGCTTCACATTTGCATAGAGTGTTTTTTTCCAGTGTCACCAAACACGGAAACATGGCTTCTATGGAAGCCATGTCAGAAAGCACTGGGACATTCTCAAAACCTCAGGAAATGCTAAGGCATATTGCTTATAATGATAGCAGAGGAGTCAGTTTCGGGAAATCTGAAATAGCACCTCAAAAAAAAAAAAAAGAGTCAAGGTTGTGAGAAGAGATCCAGGTTTGTGTAGTAGCTCAGACATCCAATAACCTTGCAGGTCTCACATATTGCAGAGACTCAGTTTCTTTCTCTGTGAAATGTGGGGGTTAGATGTGTCTAATTTCAGTGTTACACATTGTTTGGTAGCAATGAAACAAAACAAGGCAATCACCATTAAACAAGCCATAGATCCTTTCAGTCTGGATGTAACCAGTAAAACTTGCTTAGAGAGACATTCACTGCCATTCTTGATCAAAAAGAACTTATGTCTGCATAAATAATTTTACTACTAGGAAATAATTCCTTAAACCATAATTGTGTGTTTTAGTTGTAAACAGTATGCTTAATACTAATTCTTCCTTATGTCTCTTTTATTTCATGTTTTGACCACTTTGTGGTCATACATTCAGGGCATACATTTTAAATAGAAATCACGACTGAATAATTGTGATTTTCCTAGAGAAGGACTGCTTATTGAAATTAAAAAAAAAAAAAAAAAAACTACAAGACACTCCCATACATGACAATGATTTAGAAAAGGTGCAAAATACTCTATTGAGTTTTCAATATATAACCCAGAATTATGAAAGATTAATGCTTAGTAAGAGAAAATCACAAAATGCACTGTGGAGTTGTCAATACATAACCCAGAAATTACAGAAGATTAATGGTTAGTAAGAGAAATTGCTTTACAGGAAAAAGTGGTAGAACCGTCTGATTTTTCAGTGTTTTTTTTTTTCATTTTTTTTTTTTTGCATTTTAGGTTTTGGGGTATATGTGAAGAACATGTAAGATTGTTGCATAGGTACACACATGGCAGTGTGGTTTGCTGCCTTCCTCCCCATCACCTATATCTGGCATTTCTCCCCATGTTATCCTTCACCAACTTCCCGCCCCCCGCTGACCCTCCCCTCTTTCCCCACAACAGACCCCAGTGTGTGATACTCCCCTCCCTGTATCCATGTGTTCTCATTGTCAGTGTTCTTTTGTAAAGGAAATAGGTAAAGAAGGAGTCAAGATGGGTTAGGCACTGCACTGATCTGCGTCTGTTACCCCATTTAATCCTTGCAACAATGCTGAAAGGTACGTATTACCTCACTTAATCCTTAAAACAACACTGAGAGGTATGTATTAATATAGTCATCTAACAGAAAAGAGGCTGACACTCAGAGAGGCTAAGAAATTTACCCAGGGTCCTATAGTTAGTAGGTAATGAAGAAAGAGTTCAAACATGGGTCTGTCTGACTTCAAAGCTCTAGCTCATCCTATTCAGTTCCTTGCTTCCTTCCAAGTCCCCTGCCCATCAACTTTAGGAGGCTGTGGTAAATTTGAGCTAAAATCCAGATTAGGCTATTTAAGCCTACTTTCTCCTCTGATTTAGAAGCCTACCTCTTTTGTTCCTGTTTCTGCCAAGGCCCTGTTTCCTTCAGATTATTAGGCTGAGGACCACCCCTGACATAGTGACAAGAAATAAGCTTCTAATTCGCAATGTTTCTTTGTACAACTTCTCAGCTAAGAGCTCCTACCAGAGAAGTATTTCACAACAGGCCTGGCCACGTCACCACATTCCAGGCAGCAGAATTAAGGCTCTCATGGACTACAATACTTGGAAACCCTTATGGTGATAAATTACTTGCCCTCAATTTTAATGCCACCAGGACTTATTCTCCTTTTTCTTCTCTCTGCTTCAAAGCATCATATTATCTCCTATCATACACCAGAGATCATGTTGCTTTGGGTTACACTATAAAATAAATCATAATATCCAGCAGTTTATTGTTCTAGCTCACCCTCATGTGCACAAAGACAACATGAAAAGCAAGCTTGGTAATTTCAGGTGGCATATCACTGGGCCAACTATGAAAAGAATTTTTCATTTGGTTCATGTCCAAAGACCGTATTTTGGAATTGAAGTGAATTTTGTCTCTCAGCTTGAATGAAAGGCCATCGGTTTTGTTCTTTCCATCTGTCCCTTGGAGGACTGCTGCTTCTTCTGTAAGATATCCAGTGTGTGCCTGAAAAAGATTAAGATGGTCCGCAGGGGTGGGAGACTGTTCATAAGAATTTATTACTGTTCAAAGCCTCTATAAAGACTCTCATTTAACACTGGCCTTTGTATTTCCATCCATGAAAATTGTTCATACCATGACCAATCCCATACATTGTCAGTGATCTTCATGGAATATTTCAACCAAGACCACAGCAAACCAACTCCTCAGCAGGAGAAAAATGGGAGGATGCCGGGGCAGCCAAAACTACTGTTTGCTTTAATACTTTGTGGCATTTTCCATCCAGGTCATAGCTTCTCTAGGCAGCAACTGATGGAAACTCTATTTTGACAGTTAAAAGAATAACTTGGATAGATGCTCTCCCCTACCATGTGAGTTCTTACAATGCAACAAATTTTCAGTCAGACCCAGAGAAAAAAGTAGGTCTAAAATGTACTGTCTTTTGTCTCTATTGAAAACCCAATATCTGCCAGTTACAAGAGCCTATCTAATTTGCTATATTGGTATTTTTCTTTCATTTAGTAAAAATCTTTCTTAGCATTCATCAGAGCTGTGCTCTAAGAAAAGAGTTACATACACTCGCATTCTCTTTATCATTCTTTGATTTACAAGGTTTTAATGTGCATTAAAAACACACACACACACATATATCCCACAATTGCAATCAATAGTATTCAAATCAACTTCAAATACAAAAGTAAAGAAGGCAGGAATGAAAAAAAAGTTCTAAGAATGGATAATAACTCTAAAAAGAACTGATTTTACATTGGTCTGAAAACACAATTTCTGCAAATTAGTGTTAAATGAACAAAAGCTTGAAGCTTAGAACCTACCGTTGAGTGCTGTGTGGACTGATACTTGGAATATGTGGTTAATTCCTGTAAATATATGGAAGAGGCTGCAATTCGAAGGACTTAAACACTAACAATAAAACCTTGAAAAAAAAATCTACATTTTAAAAGCAGCACTGTAAATCACACACTAAAGGGGGTAATGTGAACAGGATCTGGAATGTGGGGGAAGGGTGAGCGGAGACATTATTTCTTTCATGTTTTGCAAGAATCAGCCGTAACTGGAGGGTCCCAAGAATGTGCCTTTCTAGTTTGCAGTTTGTGCCCTGACCCCATGTTTATAAGATCCTTTGGGGACCACTTTTAGTTTAGCCTTCCAGCACCCTAAAAAAATTTGTTTATATTACCTTAGTTGCACTGGGAGTTGATTAGTAATTACATTAGTTCCATTAAATGGCCTTGGCAGCTTTTAGTGATTACCTTTTTAGAAACCTTCCCTGTCTCTCACTACTTCCAATCAACTTTCTCTTACTCATTTTATAAAAAATCAGCAGGATTTACCATAGAAGCCTTCTTTCCCTTTATGACAGCGTTTGTACTCCTGCCTGTGGTGGAGTCTATGTGCTGAAACTTTTTTCAACATTTTTTTCTCCATGCCTACCACAGGGTCCACACAGAATAGCTGGAAATGAATGCAAAATATTCCAACTTTTGCTAACCTTGCCAAATTGCTTTCTGGCAAGGTGAACAAGAGAGGCAATAACACTTAGTATTATCTTTTAAAAAAGAGTTGCTCATGTTATGGGAGTAGGAGAAAAATCATCTCATTATTTTCATTTACTAGGGTTGCATATTTTAAACATATTTATTGGTGATTTCCTCTTCTTTTTTTTTTTTTGGTGAATGTCCTGTCCATTTCCTTAGTCTTTTTTTCTATTGGGTCATTTATCTTTTTCTCTTTTTTATTCATAAGAGCTCCTATTAAATGAAGAATTAAGCCAGGCGTCGTGGCTCACGCCTGTAATCCCAGCACTTTGGGAGGCTGAGGCGGTTGGATCACTTGAGTTCCAGACCAGCCTAGCCAACACGGTGAAACCCCTGTTTCTACTAAAAATACAAAAATTAGCCAGGCGCGGTGGTGGGTGCCTGTAATCCCAGCTATTTGGGAGGCTGAGGCAGGAGAATTGCTTAAGCCTGGGAGGCAGAGGTTGCAGTGACCTGAGATCATATCACTGCACTCCAGCTTGGGCGACAGAATGAGACTCTGTCTCAAAACAACAGCAAAATTGTGTCTAGTGTGAAATACTGCAACTATATTTTTGAATTTATATAGCTTTTTTGGCTACTTGATCATTAGATACTTTAAATGGATTAGACAATAACGTGTAGCTTGTTTCTTGCTTTGTGGAAAATAGTTGCTATGGCTGCCTCTTGGCTTAAATGAGTTAGGTGTGTTTAATCCTACTGTTGCTTGTAAGTCAGCAATTATGGAAGTACATAACTCAACATTTCAGAAACGAAAGTGTGCATTGTTTTCCCATCCTTAATATTTTTTGCAATATATAATCCAATCACAAAATGGCTTTCTTTAAATGTCCCATAATGGAGGAAATACATTAAAAATGTGGTTGATTAGACTTCTTTTCTTGCATTGTTATCACTAATTTATGAAAACAAACTTACCTTGATTTTGGAAGCAAATTTCTCCATGTTCAACATTTTAAGAGCATTTTTTATTTAGCTGATAGCAGAAACTGTGTGCCATTCATAATGAGGATCTATTTCTCCAGATCAAGCATCCTACTCAGCTGCTACAACAAATGCATTTATTTCTCTCTCTACCACTGCAAGTAGAAATGTCTCAGATGTCCAGGACAACCTGGCAACTTCTAGAATGTTATTTACTTTGACCAAATTAGTGTTAGGAGCATTGAATGTCATACATTGTTTAGGGTTCTGCCAAAGCTTCATACTTCTAGGCAGAGAAATAAATGGCAGAAAAATAAATGACAGAGAAATTCTAGGCAGAGGAATACTTTCCTCTGGGTTATCTCTCCAACTGAAAAGAAAATATCTATATCTAATATTTATTACCATAATCTATAATATTTAGTACCAGTGTATAGGTTAACTCTGTGAGCCATTTTTCACTAATGCTGACAAGGAAACCAGCATTATTCTTGTCTAATCAGTTTTTTAATCTTCAACTTGGACATAGTAATTTCAGACCTATTTAAATTTTCAATATTGTTGTCCATAAATGTAATGCATTTACATCTAGAACACCTAAATTGGAGTGACAAAATGGTGTGGTGCTGGCTTCCTCTGAATTGCTGTATTTAGTCTTACAACATACAAAATATTAGCCGTATTCTCCTCAAGTTCTCTTTTATGTTTGTAGAAGAAAGAATACATTTTTAATTTTTTTTAATCAAATAAAATCTGGAGTGATATCCATCTACCAAGATCACAAGAAAATTCACTCTCAGGCATTTTGGTGGGTCTCCTTGAAGTATCTTGGAAGGGAGACTAAAACATCACATCATATGGGGACATGCTAAGCTTCTTGTTTTGGATAGACTGGAGCCTATGGTCTCAGTACTGTTTGCATGTAGCTGATATGGCTCATCAATGTATCCTCTTGCCTCAAAGTCAAGCTCAAGGCTCTGATATTTATAAGCTGAGCAATTAGGGATGAGACATGCTAGGCACAGCAAAGCCTAAGAATGTGATGTCCTTTTTGAGAGATAGCACGTGATGGAAGCATTAAGAGTAGATGCAGTTATTGTATGTGGGGTGGCCATCTCTGACGAGATACCTTTTATGATGGGAGCTTACTGCTGAGAGGGAGCTAGCCTTATAGCAGATTCCAGGCAGCAGGAGCAGCAAGTGCAAAGCTCTGAAAGAGGTGAGCTTGGTATATGTGTGGAAAAGGCCAAGAAGGCTGGATCATAGGGAAGAAGAGGGAGAATGGCCAGAGTAGGCTTAGATGAGCTGGCAAGGGCAGGTGGTATGGTACCTTGAGGCCATCAAAAGGAGTTTGAATCTTATTCTAAGTCAATGAGAAGACACTTGAAGGTTCAGAGCAAAAAATAATATGATCTAATTTGTATTTTAAAAGATCAATTTTAGACCATTATCATACAGAATTAAAAATATGCAACTATAAATATATTTGTACAAAGATGATCATTGTGCAGTGTTGCTAATAGATAAAATGATTGGAAATAACCTATACATTTATTAACAATGAAGTGATGAATGGACAATCACATATTTATATTATGGAATAGCATGTAGCTATTTAAAACAACAAAGTATCTTGATCTGGAAAGGTATTCATTATGTATTTTAGAAGAAAAAAAGCTAATTGCAGCCCAATGTGAATAGAATAATTTTATTTTGGAAAAAAATATATTGCATCACTGAGTAAATGTAGAAAAATGGGAAAAATAGAGAGAGATCCAAGATGGCCGATTAGCAACAGCTCAGGAATGTACCTCCCAGTGAAAGCGCAGAGAATGAGTGGACGCCGCACATTCCGACGAATTTCTGTTGCCCACAGACGGGGAGATTTCCGGCAGAGGAGCCACACGGGTCGCCAGCGCGACTCTTTTGGCCGGCGCGGCTGTTTTGCCGGCGCCCCAGCGCGGCGCTTCCCGGTGAGGAGTGTACAGGACGGACGGGCTCGGCTGGTCCCATCCCCACAAGGAAAACAGCAATTGGAAGCGCTGCAGACTGAGAGTCTCACAGCAAGCACAGCGAACCCGGGAAGGTCCGGCTCTGTGGAGAAGGGACGTCCGCCAAAGGAAAACTAAGAAACAGAAAAACTT
>CAUYQU010023321.1:0-20196 GCA_963574635.1 Cheracebus regulus | reverse complement strand
CCCCCCACAGCCCCCACCGCCCTCTATCCACCCCCACAACCCCTCCCTCCCTCTATCTCCCCACAGCCCTCCCTCCCTCTATCCCCCCAACAGCCCCTGCCTCCCTCTGCCCCCCAACAGCCCCCCTCCCTCTGCCCCCCCACAGCCCCCCTCCCTCTATCCCTCCCACAGTCCCCATCTCCCTCTACCCCCCACAGCCCCTGCCTCCCTCTATCCTCCTAACAGCCCCTACCTCCCTCTACCCCCCACAGCCCCCACCTCCCTTTGCCCCACACAGGCCCCTGGCCATCCTGCAGGTTGAGGGCAAAGTGGTCCAGCCCAAGCCCCCTGCACGCTGGCAGCTGAAGGCACAATGGCAGTTCTCCCTGAAGAAACAGCTTCCCCCGACCCTCCACTCTCCACCCTTGGCCTTTCCTAGACTGCTGGTGAGTCTGGGTGCCTTCTGAAGGGGCTGAGAACCGCTTGGTGGTCTGGACCCTCCCTTGGGGGCTTCTGAGCCATGCACGTCAGTCCTGCCGTGGAGACCTGAGGCTGACATCCCCTGACATCCCCTCAGAGCCTCCCCCTAGCCAGAGACCCAGAGCCCCGGCAGGCAGTGCTGGAAGCCCGGGAGGCGGTTCGTGGGGTCACAGGAGGAGCGCCTGGTGAGCTGGGAGGTGCCGGGATGGGAGGCGCTCAGAGGGGACCAGCAGTGGACTTCTCAGCGCACAGAGGCTCACTGCGGCTCCTGCCCGACCTGGACGGGCCTCTCTGCTCCATGTGGTTCTCCCAAGGATTCAGGCTCTGTGGCCCTGATGGCTCTGCCTGACTAGCACCTGGGCTGTTCCTTGAACCCCCTGTACCCTGGGGTGAGGACAGGAATATGTATTACTTAGGGATAAAGCTAAGCAAAGAGGCTGGCTATGGTAGCTCACACCCATAATCCCAGCACTTTGGGAGGTCGAGGTGGGTGGATTGCCTGAGCCCAGAAGTTTAAGACCAGCATGGGCACCATGGTGAAACCCCCATGTTGACCGTCTCCACAAAAGTACAAAAATTAGCCAGACATGGTGGGAGCTGGGTGGAGGGTCAGGCCTGGAAGTGCTGCCCATCACTGGGCTCTGCTCAACAGGGGGAGCCTGGGACGCCGGCACAGCTGTGTCCCCGCAGACGGGCGGGCAGCGGGGGGCCTGGAGCCCACATCTGGATCCCCCACCTGCTGTCCACCCGGCTCAGTGCAAGCGGCCTCCCGGGGCCTCCTCTCTGCAAGGGGAGTGCGCGCCCATCCCTGACCCTGCCTGCTGATTCCCCGAAGGCTTCACGTCCAGGACTCCTCAGTGACCCTGGACAGAGCCCCCCCCACCCACCACCTGACGGGCCGGAGACACCCGGAGACTCCATCCACTAGCAGAGGCGTGCCCTCCCGCAAGGCCCTGCCCGTCTCCCGCGCTGGGCCCTTCGCATCGGCAGGACGCCTCATTGCCTATTTCTTTTGTGCAGGCCCATCGACGATTACATCAGTCCTGAGCTGGGGCCCCACAACCCTGAGCAAAGCGGGCGAAATGGGAAACAAACAAAAAAGGAAGAAAATGATGGTTTTAAACTAAAAACCTCAGTTCACATAGCAATCGATTTAAAGCTGTTTTAGAAAACACTGATTCTCTCCGTTGCCTATTTTTTATTCAAATGGCCAAATCTGTGGCTACTCGATTGCTCACACTGACTGCAAACACCGCGTCTGAGTCCACTGACGCAGCTCCTCTTCCGTGTTTGCCAGCGCCCCTCATTCGAACTCCGAGGAGCTCCTACATGAGATTCCCTTTCGCCAGCTGAGGATCTCTAAATGCAGCCTTCACCAGAAGCCTCTCTGAGGAACGTGGGCAAGCAAATGGCCACAGCCGCTGCTGCCTTCAGAGAGGCTTGCCAGCTCACCGCCTTGGGTGCCGGCGACAGCCCCCACATGGGCCAGGAACTCGGGCCAGGAACTGGGCCAGGCGACGCCCTCTCCTCCGTGGGGGCTTAGTCATCGCCCGCACTTGGCAGTGGTCTGTGGCCCCCTCGAAATGTTTCCATTTATGGAGAGAACGTTGCCTTCACGATGTGCGCGCACAGATGGGAAATCTCAAGTGCTCAGGCGGCCACTCAGGGCTTCTACGGGAGCAGCGGAGGTCAGGGCCTGCAGGCTGCATGGACGGCCCCCTGCCGGGCCGGGGCTTCTGTGAGCCGCTGCTCTCGTGCCCAGCCCCTCCACCAAATGAGGAACGTGGGCCCAGCAGGGGCAGTGCCCACTGGTTCTGTTTGTTTAAAGTCTGGGCCTGAGAGCCTGCCGGTCTCACCACACAGGACCCACAATACAGGACCCACCCTGCCCATGGTGATGGCCGACAGGGCTGTAGGGAGCCCCCACCCTGCCCATGGTGATGGCTGACGGGGCTGTAGGGAGCCCCCATCCTGCCCATGGTGATGGCCGACGGGGCTGTAGGGAGCCCCCACATTGCCTCTGCCCCAATCCAGGGGTGCCCTTGTGCCAGGGCTGGGTGGCCACAGTGGCCCTGGTTGTCTGCGGCCAGGTAAGCAAAGGCAACATGCCCTAAACCCACCCCAGGCCCACACCTGCCTCACACGCGCCACAGTGCACACACCCGGCAAGGCCCAGCGTCCAGAAGCTGCCCGCTCCACAACTTCTCCAGGACCACAGGGCCACAGTCCCCCAGCACTGCAGTGGCTTCGAGGCGGAACCCACAGCTCCCTGTCACTCTCCCAGCCAGCTGCAGGCACAGAACCTCAGCTTCCACCACGCACAGCCCGGGAGGAGAGTCCCACCAAAGGCAGTGTCTTTCCCCGCAGGAGCCCTTCCATCCTTCTTCAGGCTGTCAGCTAAAGTGCAGCCACTTTTCACAGTAACCGTGTTTCCCTTTATCTGATACTAAAGATTAAAGCACTCCACCTTCATCTTGGTTCTGTCACCCACACGGCAATCTCTGGGGACACCAAGCGGACACCCAATGGGTGGGAGCAGGGAGGGACAGAGGGATCAAACTGCAAGGCTTGAAGCTTCATTCCAAGTCTCCCTTTAAGAGATGTGCTTCCGTGACTAGACAGAGTGCTCCCGCCTAGAAAGGTCAACACGTCCAACTCACGGCTGGGCTTTCACGTTCGATCCAGGGAGTGGGGTCCGACCCCTGCTCACTCGCAGCCTGGGCAGGTGGCACCGTGTCAGGGGGATGTCCAAACGAAGGTGCTGCGGCTCAGGTCGCCTGCAGGCCAGTCCCAGGGCTCCTGTCCCCCGAGCAGGTGACGTGGCCTCACTGGCTCCCGATTGGCTTTCCACATCTTCCATGTCAAAGTGAAATGTTCAAAAAGTTAAAAACATGCTTCTCTCCAAACACAGGGTGAAGACATGGCCACGCTCTCTTCAGCAGGAAGATGGCAGGGCCGGCGCAGGCAGGTGTCAGAGGAGCAGGAACAGCCGAGCCTCGGGAGGGACGCTGTGGGATGAGGGTGTGGGGCTCGGGGCAAAACTGCTGTGCCCCACACAGCCGGGAAGCAGAGCCCAGCATGGTGAGTCCACCTAACAGAGGCCACACGCACCTTTCCTAGAGAGAGACAGAACCGTCACAGAATCAGAGCCCGAATGCACTATGATGTCAAACACAAGTACACTGGTTCACAGGCCCAACAACCCACAGCCCACACACTCTCCACAGGTCCGCAGGTCCACACACTCACAGGTCCACAGGCCCAACAACCCACAGCCCACACACTCACAGGTTCACAGGCCCACACATCCACAGCCCACACACTCACAGGTCCACACATCCACAGTGCCACACACTCAGGTCCACACATCCACAGCTCCACACCCTCACAGGTCCACAGGCCCAACAACCCACAGCCTACACACTCTCCACAGGTCTGCAGGTCCACACACTCACAGGTCCACAGGCCCAACAACCCACAGCCCACACACTCACAGGTTCACAGGTCCGCACATCCACAGCCCACACACTCACAGGTCCACACATCCACAGTGCCACACACTCAGGTCCACATATCCACAGCCCCACACACTTACAGGTCCACAGGCCCAACAACCCGCAGCCCACACACTCACAGGTTCACAAGTCCACACATCCACAGTGCCACACACTCAAGTCCACACATCCACAGCCCCACACACTCACAGGTCCACAGGCCCAACAACCCGCAGCCCACACACTTACAGGTCCACAGGTCCACACCTCCACAGCCCCACACACTCACAGGTTCACAGGCCCAACAAGCTACAGCCCACACAATCACAGGTCCACAGGTCCAATAACCCACCCACAGGCCCACACAGTCAGATTCACAGGTCCACACACCCACAGGTCTACACACTCACAGGCTCACAGATCCAATGACCCACAGGCCCATACAGTCACAGATTCACAAGTCCACACATCCACAGGCCCACGCAGTCACAGACTAATAGGTCCACACACTCACACTCACAGGCCCACACATCCACAGGCCCACACACACTCACAGGTTCACAGATCCACACATCCACAGGTCCACAGGCCCACACATCTGCAGGCTCACAGGTCTCCAGTCCACAGGTCCACAGGTCCACACCACTAAGTAGCACGATGAGAAGCTGGTATACCATACTCCAGTGTGAGACTGAACAACCTCTTCTCATTCCCACTTGCCCATGTCCAGGTTTTAAACAATCCAGGGTTACAAGTAAGGACACCAGGACATAAACGCTTCCCTGAGCCCCATTCTTCAGTGACTCTGTGGACAGGCTGTGTGGACATGGAGGCTCACCTGAGCCTGTCCCTCAGTGTCTGTGTGGACAGGCAGTGTGGGCATGGACTTCCTTCTCAGCCCGTCCCTCAGTGTCTGTGTGGACAGGCGGTGTGGACATGGACGTTCTTCTCAGCCCGTCCCTCAGTGTCTGTGTGGACAGGTGGTATGGACATGGATGTTCTTCTCAGCCCATCCCTCAGTGTCTCTGTGGACAGGTGATGTGGACATGGACGTTCTTCAGAGTCCCTCAGTGTCTCTGTGGACAGGTGATGTGGACATGGACGTTCTTCAGAGTCCCTCAGTGTCTGTGTGGACAGGTGGTGTGGACATGGATGTTCTTCTGAGTCCCTCAGTGTCATGTGGACAGGTGATGTGGACATGGACGTTCTTCTGAGTCCATCAGTGTCTCTGTGGAAAGGTGGTGTGGACATGGACGTTCTTGTGAGTCCATCAGTGTCTCTGTGGACAGGTGGTGTGGACATGGATGTTCTTCTGAGTCCCTCAGTGTCATGTGGACAGGTGGTGTGGACATGGACGTTCTTCTGAGTCCCTCAGTATCTCTGTGGACAGGTGGTATGGACATGGACGTTCTTCTCAGCCCGTCCCTCAGTGTCTGTGTGGACAGGTCATACAGTTGTTTTTGTTTCTTTCTCCTCATTGTTCTTTTTCCCACATGGAGCTGTCAAAAAGAAGCAGTTGTTGTTTTCAGGTTTGCTTAGTAGCGCTGTATGTTTCATACTCTGAGTTTTGTGAAAATCAAGGGATCCTTTGTCTTTCCAATTTAAGGGATTGCTTCTTGGCCCTGGACTGAAAGTCAGGTTCACCAGCCCCACCTGCCTTCAGCAAGCACAAGGAGCTCTCACACACCAGGGTGCAGCAGTCACAGAGGCCGCCAAAGCAGCCACATCCAGAACTTTCTAAAGGTTAAAGGCTTGCATGGGTGAAAGTATTTACTAAAAAGTTAGTAAGTCACATTGAAGAATTCAGTTTTAGAAGTTCTTCCGAGAGAGCCCACGCCTCACTTTTCCTGATGTACAGGCCACAGGACTCTGACGGAGGAGGGCCGTGGACCCGCTTTACACCTGCAGCCTCAGGGTGCTCAGGCAGACCATGCTTCCCCACCCTGGGTCTCTGTCCCCATGCGTCATGGGACCCGCAATTCTACAGAGGGTTAGGGAAGGACTGTTGTTTGAAGGAGGAAAGCAACCGAGGTCGTGCTACAGCACGGAGGGCTGTCCCTTCCCCCAGTTCCTCTTGCCCATCCCCTGAAGCCTCGCCAAGCTCTGCATTTGGCTCTGACTGGCTTCATTCAGCCTTGCCTTTCCAGTGAGGAGGTGACCGTGGAGAAACAAGGATCATGAGAACCCATTTAGCCAAAACTCACAGTGGAAGTGGGTCACAGGGTGACCACAGTGAGTCATGCTGGAGAGGCTCAGCCCCTGCCTCCCTCGGCTGCCTGGGTCCTCTGGGGATTTCCACTGGAAAGTCTTCTAGTTCTGACTCAAGGAGGATGGGGTGATCCGTCCCAGTGGGAACACTTAAGGAAGTCAATGCAATGGAAATCTATTTGAAATAAATGTTTACTAAGCTTTTCTGAATCTGTTTGCCAGACTCTGTTCATCATCTCAAAGTAGGCAAGAGGCCACATAAGTGTGGATGGTATTGGAAGACGTTCTCATGCGAGAGTGCCTTCCAGGTCTCAAAAGATGGTTGAGTTGGAAACGGATGGTGATGGTGGGGGCACACTTCAGACAAGGGGAAGAAATAAGAGTAGTGAGGGATGGGAACCTCATGCTCTGTCTTTGGGGAATGGAAAGAGTCCCTTTGACAGGGAAACTCCAGTCCTGGCTGTGTCACTGACTACTGAACTCGGTGCTCCAGGGAGAGAGCCACCTTTGCAAAAATTATAACAGTGGGGAAAGTATACAGTGAAACAGATCATATCTAACAAATCCCATGTCACCTTTAACCTCCAAACTGACCTTGGTCAATACTGGACTTGGCAAGCTATAGTTTAAATGATAATACCCCTTTCCCAAAACTAAACCACCTTTTTAATCCTAATGAAAGATGATCAAGTTAGGAGAATGGGAATCAGGTTAGGAGGATGGGATGAGGTTAGGAGGATGGGATCAGGTTAGGGGGATGTGATCAGGTTAGGAGGATGAGATGAGGTTAGGTGGATGGGATCAAGTTAGGAAGATGGGATCAAGTTAGGAGGATGAGATGAGGTTAGGAGGATGGGATCAGGTTAGGAAGATGGGATGAAGTTAGAAGGATGGGATCAGGTTAGGAGGATGGGAATCTGGTTAGGAGGATGAGATGAGGTTAGGAGGATGGGATGAGGTTAGGAGGATGGCATCAGGTTAGGAGGATGCGATCAGGTTAGGAGGATGAGATGAGGTTAGGAGGATGGGATCATGTTAGGAGGATGGAACAGGTTAGGAGGATGAGATGAGGTTAGGAGGATGGGATCAGGTTAGGAGGATGGGATCAGGTTAGGAGGATGGGATCAGGTTAGGAAGATGGGATCAGGTTAGGAGGTCACAAGATTTGCAACGTCCCCAATGACTCCTGCAGATGACATCACTATTGTCGAACCTGAGATCAGCCTTTTGAGATGTCTACAGGCTTTGCATTTCTGATGGCTGATTGTCCCTCTCTGACCCGTGACTCTTGGCAGAGCTGCTTCTGCAGCCCCCATTCAGAGGTGGACTCAGTGCATGAGGACCCTTTCCCACACCCCTACGACTGCATTCCCAGCCAATCAGCAGGGGATGGTTGGCTGAAGCTCAGCTACTTGTTAAAAGAATACCCATCCCCCAGACCACTGCTCACCAAACCACTGTTGAAAATCCCTAGTCTCTAAATTTTCAGGGAGACTTATTTGAGTAGTGACTCTGTCTCCCATGTGGCGTGGCCAGCCCCATGTAAATTAAACTCTTTATTGCAAAGCCATGGTCTCTGTGAATTGGTCTGTCTGTGCAGGGGGCAGGAAGAACCCCCCAGGCAACACTTTCCTCCTTCCTGACTTAGATGTGCCCTGGTGCCATTGCAATCCCAGAGCCCCCAGGCTCCACCTCAGGGCTGTGCTTGGGGCACCCTCTGCCTTAAGCCATCCAACCACTGTGAATGTAGAATCTTGCTTAGTGGAGGCGTCTCAGCTCCACCCACTTTTCCTCTTCCCATGTCATGTTAGGCCCCATACAGGACCGCCATTTTGGCTATTGTAAACCATTCTTAGATTTTCTCCACATCAGACAGAAGCATTTGCAGGTCAGACTGCGTCGAGCTTCGCTGAAGGGAGCTGAGCGCCCTCCCTTGTCCTTCCTGAGTGTCCTCTTCACCCACCCCGTTGAGCACTGTCCACAAAAGGGTAAAATGCAAATGTGAAGAAAAGATAGCTAAGTGGAGCCAGCATTTTGGTAATAAGAATCAGTCATTGCTTTGTTTGTGATATTTGTTTCTCATTAAGCTGTGAGAAGGACATGGAGGAATACACAGCACTTGGAATTGTTCTAAATCTTGGGATAAAGGCTCTGACTCTTTAAGGCTTAACCCTCAAGACCCTGGAGATTTCACGAGGAACCTTCCTCAGGTTGTTTTCTGGCTTATGGCGCACAAAGCAGGTTGGAGAGACAGGCTGCGTGACCTCAGGCGTGTAGCTCTGGTGGATGCTACCTGTCACAGGGCTTTCTCCTTTGCTGTGTCTTCCATGGCCACCCCACTCCTCATCAGTTACAGGCTATAGTAGGCCCCAGCAACAAACGCTGACACAGACATCTCTGCCTCCACCAGGTATGGTCATTCAGCTCCAGGACTACAAAGCAGTGTGGCCAGGCGTCTTGCCCGAAACTCAGGAAAAGAAGGACCCTGGCCCATTGCCACCTGCTAAACTGCAGCTCTCAAGCACTGTTTAAAAAGTCTTTAGACAAATTAAATTTAGCTTTAATTTAGCATGAATTGTTTACTTGAGCAAGCAATCCATGAATCAGGCAGCACCCAGAACCTCTAGAGGTCCGGCAAGTTCCGACCAGCAACATGGGCAGGCGGCGCTTACAGACGGAATCCGGAAGTGAGGCACAGAACAGCCTGATTGGCTACAGCTGGACGCGGGCCTCGTGTGGGCGTGGTGTGATCCGCGGGCAGCCTGTGATTGGCTGAAGCTCAGCTACTTGCTAAAAGAATACCGGAAGCCCCTCAACTCACAATAACGTTATGGCCCAATCAATGCATCATAAGTAGAAAAAAATCATGAGTCAAAAAAATGCACTTAATACCCCTATAAACCTATTGTAAAATAATAACAACAAAAAAATCACAAATCAAACCATGGTCAGGGATCACCTGAACAGGCTGGTTAGGCTGTGACTTGTTTCGGTTTGGAGTTACGCGGGAGCTCACACACATGGAGGCAGCTTCAGGCCAAACTTAAGGTAGCGGCACGCATGACCCAACCTAGGAGCTCACATGCGCCCGCAGCCCCACAGAGGTCCTCTGACCCCAAATATGCTCAAAAAGAGGCTCGGCAGCCTGGACCTCCCCACCCACAGAGGCGGAAGTGCCATGCCTGTCCAAGTCGCCTGTACCCAGCAGGAGGGGGCCCTGCACTGTCGGAGGTCACATGGACCTGGCACCAGAGGCCCAGGAAGCCCAGGAGTACCTGGGGTGTAGGTTCCACTGGCTGGTTCCTGAGGGTCCTGCCCGGCCTGTCTGGAGCCACCCAGGACCGGTGTGTGTGCAGAAGGCACACCCACCATCTCTGCTCTCTCTACTCAACTGATTTCACAGGACTCGAGAAAGGGGGACCACAGCAGTGTTTTTTACAAGAGCCAAAAGTGGGCAGTAATTCACACATCCCCAGTGGACGAACGGACAAAGAAAACGTGTCTATGCATGCAGCGGAGTGTCACTCAGACACGAAAGAGCATCGAGTCCTGATGCTCAGCACAGGGGAAGCTGAGATGGGCTCGGCTGAGCCAGGAACCCCAACAGCAAAGGCTCCTGTTGGAGGATTCACTGATGCGCCGTGTTCAGAACAGGCGACAGGGACAGGCACAGGGACAGGCACAGGCACAGGCACAGCGACAGGGACAGGCACAGGCACAGGCACAGCAGGCAGGCTGCAGGGATGGGGTGTGCAGCTGCTGCTTGAGGACGAGGCTCCCTGCTGGGAGTGAACTGTCCGGAGCTGGACGAGGCGGGCGCGGTGCACAGGGAAGGTGCCACACGCTGCTGAGCCGGCGCTTCAGGAGGTTACAGCGATGATCCTCCATTGTATCTCAATTAAAAAAGGTTAAAATGAGCAATCCTAGATTCTATCTCGATTAGGAAGGAAGGAAGTGAGGAAGTGAGTGAGAGAGAGGGAGGGAGGAAGAGAGGAAGGGAGGCGGGAATGAGGGAAGGAACGGGGGAGAGAGAGGCCTGCTGGGGCCTCCCGTGGTGCGTGCCTGGCACCGGTCGTCTGAGGCCACTCCGCTCCCCTGGGAGGCATGGAGGATGACACAGGGGTGCCCGAGCGACAGAATAAACGAGCCGAGGCCCAGAGGGGGCACCCAGCCACTTTACAGGGAGGCGAGAGCCAGGAGCTGCCTGGGTGACCCGTCGGCAGCTTGGCTGAGTCCCGCCCGCGCACGCGTGCCTGGCCGCGTGTGTCGCCCCTTCCTCGGGACCTGCTCGGAGCGCACGGGCACCCCCTCTACCCTCGACGTGGGCCCTGCGGGGTGAGCTGGAGGCGGCCTCTGGCCGTAGCCTTTCCCTCTGTCTCCACCGACCGCTGATCCTGTCCCGGCGGGACCCCCTCCCGCATCCGCCCGCGCAGCAATGCGGCGGCTTCGCCCTGTGTGCCCTGTGGCTGCTGCTGTGTCACCATCGTGCGGCGTGTCCCCAGCGCTGGCTCCTGGCCCCCAGACGAAACCCGCCCCTCTCCCCACGGAAAAGCCGGCTCCCCTCCGGCTTCCTGTGGGCGCTGGGCGTGGGCCGAGGAGCCACGCGTTGCCTCCGCGCGCTCAGATGCTTTGGAAGTCGGTTTGGATTTTTGTGGAAACTTTATGTTTTGACTTTCCTCTTGTTTCTCTGGTAACCTCAAAAACAAACACACACAGCTGTGTCACCTGGCTCCCTGCTGCAGTTTTCCAGCAGACACCTAGGGCTTGGACTCCAGACGTCCCGGCTCCAAGTTCACCCTCCATTAACTCCTCGGGCTCCATTCAGGCCGCACCCGGCCCGCCGCAGAGCTGGGTGGGAAATCCTCCGCCAGGCCCCGGGAGAAGCGAGGGGCTGCCGTGTGCACCCCGCAGAAGGGCTTCTCCCAGGACCTCTGCCGGCAGGAGTGAAGCAAACGAGAAACAGCGCAGCCTCCGCATCCAGCGGAATTCCTGTCTCCAGAAGTCACAGATTGCGTTGCTGGGAAGGCAGGGAGGCTTTATTCCGTCTTCTCATCGCAAAGTTAGGAATCCAGGAGCAAAGAGAAAGCCACACAGTGAAGGACTGGCAGAGCCAGAATGGGGAGCCCTCGTTCCCAAATGCCTTCCCGCCCAGCCTCCCGGCCTGGCAGCCCCTGAGGCCTGGCATGGCCTGTGCCGCCGTGCCAGGGGCCCGGGGCCGCTCCTCCAGTTCTGTCCCTGCTGACTTGTCTTGTTTGTGTTCCAAACAAAGAATCTCACGTTTC
Source organism: Cheracebus regulus (assembly GCA_963574635.1). NCBI lineage: Eukaryota > Metazoa > Chordata > Mammalia > Primates > Pitheciidae > Cheracebus > Cheracebus regulus. Next base: position 8,753 of record CAUYQU010023321.1, on the reverse strand, counting down.
TACCCAGTTTTGAAACCCAAGGACAGATTCTGACAACACAGATTTTCCCAACATGCAGTGTCTCAGCCAAGTTCCCCATCCTTCATTAGTTCACCAAGTGGCTGTTCCGCACCTACTGAGAGCAAAGCGCTGTGTTGGGGGTCGGGGGCACAAGGCCTGGTGCTGCCCAGGGAGCTCCGGCCCCTGCTCTCCGACAAGCCGAGGCGGGAACAAAGCAATGCGGGACGAGCCAGTGCGGGGACGAGGTGACGTGCCCAGCAGGCCGCAGCGCGCGGCTCGTGCATCTGCGTGGAGAGCTCCCCGACCCTCCGCAGTGTTCTGCAGGGTGAGAATGTCTGTTGCTTTGGCCGCTGAGCAAACACAATTTAATATTTACGTCCTTATTCTGGCCAGGTATCGTGGCTCACGCCTGTAATCCTAGCACTTTAGGAGGGAGGCAAGTGGATCATGAGGTCAGGAGTTCGAGACCAGCCTGGCCAAGATGGTGAAACCCCGTCTCTACTAAAAATACACAAAAAAATAGCTGAGCGTGGTGGAGGTCGCCTGTAATCCCAGCTACTTGGGAGGCTGAGGCAGAGGATGCCTAAACCCAGGAGGAAGAGGTTGCAGTGAGCCGAGATCACACCACTGCACTCCAGCCTGGGCAACAGAGTGAGACTCTGTCTCAAAAAAAAAAAAAAATATATATATATATATATATTTGTGTGTGTGTGTGTGTGTGTGTGTGTGTGTGTGTGTGTGTGTGTGTGTCCTTATTCTTATACCCAAAGGAAACAATATTAAAAGATTGTTAAAATCTCCAGGCGTCCACCAGGCTGCACGAGCAGCCGTCGCTCCCAGCCGCGTGGCTGGGCCGCTGTTGGCAATGGTTCCGCCCCTGTGGGCTCTATGGAGGGAAGGGTGGTGGACTCTGGAGCTGGCCCTTGTTCTCTAAGCAACCACCTTATCTTATGGAGCACCAGCCACACATTGGATGAGCGCATAGACAGAGGTAATAGACAGTGCTTTACAACCTTCATAGGAAGGTTGGGGGAGATAATTTCAAGCAAAATAATAATTTGAAAAGCAGCTTATGACTCTCCCATCCGGGAGCCCTTCAGAAACGTATCTGGGCTAGAAATTCCCCACCCTCTTTAAATATGCGTGCAGGCTGGGGGCCAGGGGAGAGGCTGAGCTGCTGCTGAGAAGCCGCCAGCCTTTGTGCAAGTGGGAAGCCAGCAGGAGCACAGGGGTGTCTGGCTCCCCTCCTGCAAGGGACCCAGGTCCAGGACACGGGGCCAGAGGGAGGGAGGGCCTGGGGCTGTTGGGGCATAGACACCCCACACTCCAGTCTCTGTGACGGTGGGTCCCTGGGGCCACAGCCACTGCTTGGGGCTCCAGGACGCTCAGCTCTGCCACAGTCTCTGCTCCCATCCAGGGTCTCCGCTCCCACCCCACATGCCAGATCGCAACCCATGAGGCCTCCCTGCTACATGCTGGAGTGTGACCGACACATAATTCCCTTCATCTGGCTGAGAAGGAGCTCTGCTGGGATCATCCTTCAGTCCCAGACAGGACCCTCTCAGTTCCAACATGACCCTAAGAATGAGGCGCTTGGCCAGAGACCTCTCTCAAAACACTGAATAAAGAAAATCACTGGAATTCATCTTTAAAATGCCACCTGTCAGAAGAAAAAGACGAGAGGTGCTGGCTCAGGCCCTTCCAGAGGCAGAGGCTGATGGGGCTGGATGTGGAGGCATCTGGGGAGGGAGGGGGAAGGAGCGAGTGAGCCTGGAGTTGGTGGGAGTGGGGCCTGGGACAGCAGCCCCAGTGGGAGAGCTCAGCCTGGAGGCTGACGGTGCTCTCCAGCCCAGCTCACCACTGTGTGGGGTCCTGTGTGTCCCGAGAACGAGCGGGGTGTGCAGCCAGGCCACGATGGTGGAGGAGCCGGGGGTGAAGGAGCTGGGGGTGGAGGAGCTGGGGCTGCCCATCATTCCACTCCCTGCACAGCGCACTCCCAGCTGTCCTACTCGCTCCCCTGGGCATTGCCCAGAGCCACTCCAAGGCTCTCACCGGTCTCTCCTCCCTGCCGGGGGTCTCGGGACCACAACTGATGCACACCCCTCCCTCCATTCCTGCATCACCCACCCGCGGCTGCTGTCACCCAGTCAAGTCTCAATGGCTCCCCAGGGGCGTGGCCCAAGACCTCCTGCGGCAGATGCTGCCACGCACATTCACAGGTACAAGGGCTCACGGAGCACCAGGTGAGCCGCCTGGGTTTCACACGTGTGCCCCCGGCCAGTGTCTCCTGCCAAGACAGTGACTCCTCTTCTCACCTGCTGGTCCCAGGACATAAGGAGTCCAAATGCCCTGGTGGCAGATGGAACGTTGGGTCCAGTGGGACTCTGAGGACAAGACCCTCAACCCTGCAAAGCTCAGAGGTGCAGGGCAGGAAGCACCAGGTTCTCCCAGGGCTGCCGTGAGCCACGGGGAGCGGGCACTTCTGCTCCCAGCCTTGGGCTCCTGGACCCATCAGTTCTTCCCGGTGGGATGAGTCACACCGGAGAGTCTGATAATGCACAGGCAGAAGCCTCCCCGACCCCCGCAAGCCCCACTCGTCAGCACAGACCCTGCAACCTGTGGAGCCTCCCCTGTCGAAAGCCCCACTCTAGCAGGGGGCCTTGCTGCCATTTTAGTCTCTGATGAACAGATTCAGACTCTGCGTCCAGTCGCCTCCAAAACGGCTGAGCCTCTTCCTTTCCCCAGTCCACAGCCACCTGGTCAAACAACAGCAGGTGGTTTTCTTTCTGCCCATCAATCCGTCTGCATGTGTGTGTGTGTCTGTGTGCATGTGTGCATGCATTGTGCATGGGTGTGCGTGTGTTTGCATGCGTCTGTGCGTGTGCGTGGGTGTGTGTGCCTGTGCGTGGGTGTACTCCATGTGTGTCTGTGCGTGTGTGCACGTGAGTGGGTGTGTGCATGCGTGGGGGTATTCAGGTGGGGGGTGTATGTGCATGTGTGCATGTGTGTGTGTGGGTGTCCTTACATGTGTGTGGATGTCCTTACATGTGTGTGTGCATCTGTGCATGTGTGTATGTGGGGTGTGTGTGTACATGTGTGGGGGTATGCATGTGGGGGGTGTATGTGCATGTGTGCATGTGTGCATGTGTGTGTGTGTGGGTGTGTGCATGCGTGGGGATATGTGTGTGCATGAGGGTGTGTATCTGCATGTGTGTGTGTGTGTGTGTACATGGGTGTTCATACCTGTGTGTGCATGGATGTCCTTACGTGTGTGAGGGAGGGAGGTGGGGGAAATGCTGAATGTGCCTTCACAGTGACATCTCCTACTTGAAGCTTGTACCATGGGGTTTATTCTCCTCTTCCTTCCCTGCGTGTCTAATGCTTCCTCTCCAGTCAGGAGAAACCCAAAGGAATATAAATCATTCTGTTATAAAAATACGTGCACGCATATGCTCACTGCAGCGCCATTCACAATAGCAAAGACATGGAATCAACCCAAATGCCCATCCATGACAGACTGGATAAGGAAAAGGTGGCACATATACACCATGGAATACTATGCAGCCATAAAAAGGAACGAGATCATGTCCTTTGCAGGGACATGAATGGAGCTGGAAGCCATCATGCTGTGCAAACTAACATGGGAACAGAAAACCAAACACCACATGTTCTCACTGATAATTGGGAGCTGAATAATGGGAATATATGAACACAGCGGGGGGAGCATTACACACTGGGGCCTGTCAGGGTGGGGGGTGTGGGGAGGGAGAGCATCAGGAGAAATGGCTAATGCATGCGGGCTCAACACCTAGACGATGGGTTGACAGGTGCAGCAAACCACCATGGCACACGCTCGCCTGTGTAACAAACCTGCACATCCTGTACGTGGACCCTAGAACTTAAAATTTAAATAAAATACTCCCAGCTTCTGTGTGTGTTTCTGTGTCTGTGTCTTCATCTCGTCTCCTTACATGGACACCAGCCGTTAGATTAGGCCACCTAATCCCACAGAGCTACAAGATATCCTGGTTCCTGGAGCACTGACTGTGAGTCAGATGTTATGTAATAAAATTCTCTCTGCACAAAGAGAAATTGATAAAATGTGTCTACTTTGTAATTTTGGAGATTAGAACTTCCATGGCTCTTTGACTGGATGAACCATTCCACCAGGTCTCAGTGGGCCCAAGAATCCTTAATAAACACCGCACTGCTGGGTCCCCATGCTGGGGTGGGGCAGATGGGTCGTGTGGCAGCGGGAGCTCTTGGTCCTTCTCAGGACAGTGGTTTCGGACACTGGGTAAGGGCATATCTGAAACGTGCAGGTGTGTCCCTGCTTCTAGGGAGTCCCCAGAACATGGCAGGTACCCACGAAGACCTTCCACACCGACAGCTCAGCTCTTCTCCACGCACCAATAGAGATCATTCCAGCCAGGAGGACTGGACCTGCCCCTGGGACACCTATGTGTCTCCTGCTTGGGTCTGGGTGCCCCAGTGAAATAAAGCCTCCAGGTGGACCCACGGAAAGGGGCGAGGAAAGGGCTTCCTCACGGCGCTCCAGAAACTGGGCACTCAGGCCGTCCGCCTCTGCTCAACATGCTCACTCACTTTGCGGGGTCCCCAGTCTCTGCAAAGGGCAGCACCAATCCAAGGCTTGTCTCTCTGCTTCACAGGACTCAGTGACGACAGGGGCCATGGTAGGGGGCACATGGCCTTCCTGCCTCCCCCTGGGGTGGAACTGCATAACTACAAAGCTCATGTGTTGAAGTGATCACTCCCAGGAGTCACTGGGGTAGCCCTAATCCAATCTGACTGGCGCCCACATAAGGAGAGGAGCTGAGACACAGACACGGCCAGAGGGAGGGCCACGCGTGGACACAGGGAGGTGACGTCTGCCCACCACTGGGCGCGTCCTGTCCCTAGTGCACCGCGGTGAGGCGTTGGGACAGCCACAGGGGCATGCACACCAGGCGAGACACAGGGTCCTGAGAGACGATGGGCTTGCGGGGTCCTCCACCCGGCACCTGCCAAGGCCCTTCGTGGACTCTGGGCGCCTCCCGCACCAGCTCTTCTCCTGTGCTTTCTCCTCACTCGGGACTCGGGGGCCACCCAGAGCAGCCACCACGGGCGCCCTGCATGGCCAGAGGGGCTGCCAGCACCCACGACCCCTGAGAAAGCACCAGAAAGACACCCATATTTCAGGGTGTGTGCTTCACAGGCTTAGGCTCCGAGGGGAGGCTACGGGGGTGGGGAGGCACCTCCAGCAAAGATCCCGCGTGGCACAGGCAGAGCTGGAAAGGGTGACCTCGACGGGGAAGTGACGAGACCACAGAGCAGCCGACGCGTTCCCAGCAGCTTCCGGACTGTGTCTTCTGGGGACTGAGGCCAGGTTCAGGCTCAGCCCTCACCCTCGAGGTGGCTCAGAGGCTGGCAGGGCCCCGAGTCAGCCTGTCCTGGGCGGGCACAAGGGACCCACAGCAGGGTCACCCAGAGTTCCCACACCCAGCTCAGAGCCTGAGCCAAGCACCTGCATTTCTGAGGGGCCTCACCTGGGGAAACGCTGGGGTTGAGGCTGAGGCTCAGGACCTGACTGAGCAAAGGCTCCCCGGCCCTCATGCCCCTGAGGAAGGGTCAGAAAACTCCTGATGATGTAGTTTAAAGAGCCGTGGTCCCTGGGGCATGGAGGCCTGAATGCCACTGAGCCAAGTTATGTGGAAACAAGGAAGGTGGCGTCTGGCACCACTGCCCATGGGATGCAGTGTGGTGACCAGGCCCTACAGGGGTACAGAGGATGCCCAGGGGACTCGTGGGCCTGTGCTTGCAGAAGAGACTGCAGACCCACTGAGCTGGAACTTATCAACTAAACCCAAGGACTCAGGCCACGTGGTCCCAGATGTGGAGTCAGAGCCCTAAAGCTGCTCTCAGACTTTGGGATCAGCCAGGTCACTGGCCTCCCTGCCCTCAGCTCTCTCCTGGTCCAGCAGGGACTGGGAGTCTGAGGAGTCTACAAAGCCATGAGCTCAGTGCTCAGACACTTACCCCTACACATGCCGTCCCTGGCAGCTATGTTCATAATTAGAAACAGATGCTGCATGTGACTCAGAGGAAGCCTGCACCGCCACAGCTCACACAGGCTCTCCCTGGAGCTTTAACAAGGGGCTAGCTTCCTGTGAGCCCCCGCTCTGTCCCACTGACGTGTCAGCCACATTGCTGAGCTCATCAGCCAGGGTGTCCTGGAAGGTTCTGTTCCCACACACGTAGCCAACAGCACCTGGCTACACACGCACACACACATACACACACATACACACACACACAGATGCGTGCACACACAGACACGCACATACGCGTATGTGCATGCACCTGTGTCTGTGTGCATGTGGGCATGTGTGTATACTCACATGCACTTACACCTGCACGCACATACACACACATATACACATGTGTGGGTGTGAGCATACATGTACTTACACATATACACACACACAGTGTGTTCCGAACAGCCCCTCGCAGCCACCCAGGACACAGGATCACAGTGCACTGCAGCGACCACTCAGGGCTCCCAACACCTGGTCCAGGGCCCCCTGCAGAGGCAGCAGCAGGACTCCCTCACTCCCAGGGAGGTGCAGCCCCTGCTCTGTGGGCTCAAGAGAGGGCACGGCACGGAGTGCTGTGCGGGGGCCACCAAGGTGCTTTGTGGGTGCCTCAGGGGATGTCACGGGGGCTACCTGGGGGTGCCGAGCGGTGGGCCACATGGTGCAGTGTGCTGCCTGCTCCCAGACTTGTCCAGTCAGCGTGGCCACCCCCCATTCTCCTCCTCACGCCTCCTCCTCCTCCCGCCCCCCATTCTCCTCCTCACGTCTCCTCCTCCTCCCTGGAAGCAGGACCAGATGTGAGATTCAGGTCACGCGGCCACCGGCTTCCTAGCAGATAACCAGGGAGTCGCAGTGAGCGTCCCGTGGGGATGGAGAAGCACATTCAGTGAGTGTCAGGTGAGGTCCCAGGCACAGCCCAGGGGGGTCACAGACAGCAGCTAAGCCTGCAGGGCCCAGGGCGGTGCGGTTGCCGAGGCCAGAAGGTGACGAAGGGCACCTGGCCTGTACACACAGACAAAAGCGGCAGATGCGTGGCCTCTCCATCCCCACCGCAGCCCAGCCTGCAGGCCAGGAGTCCGGGCTCAGCCAGCCTCATGCAGCGACTACAGCCTGGTCCTGGGCCAGGGGGCCGGCCGTCGCCATTCTCACTTAGCTAACAGCCCACCTGTTCCCGGTTCCACCCGTTCCCAGCAGCTTTGGGACAGTCTTCTGGGGACCCTGACTGAGCTCAGCCCTCACCCTTGGCATCAGGCGCCCAGCCCCTCACAGGCGCCCCCAGGTGCTTCCAACCCTATGACTTCCCTTCTGCCCCCACCCGAGGTGCCATAGGCCTCCCGTCGTGAGCCCAGGTCCACCCAGTGACCTCTCACCTATGAGGATCACAGCCACTCTGCAAATGGGATGTCACAGCGCAAGCGTGATGCCAGGACCCAAGCCCGGCCACCCAGTCTCCTGCCCACCGCCCAGGAGAGGACACTCAACAGGACTTTGAGGCCACGTGAGCCAGCAGACAGCGCAGAGCCCCAGAGGCCTCGGGGTCAACGGGATGAGGAGAGCGCTGGAGGTCTGCCCTGCGCACGGCCGTCTCCTCTGGGCACCAGGACCTCCCCAACATTCAGACACAGAAGCCTTGTTCTGCAGAAAACGTGGGCATCTGACCGTTAGCAGTCACTCACCAATAGCCCAAATTCCTTCCTGATAAATGTGCTGTGACACATTCACCTGGACCCAGCCACCTTCGGAACATTTTCTCCGAGTGATGACTGTGACCTCACAGCCCAGACTCTGGCAAGCGTGTCATTACCAGGAGCGGCCCTGGTGGTTTAGCTGGCCTGGAGGGCAGTGAGTCAGGGACACACTGTGAAACCTCCCCTGTGCCCCACTGAAGACCCCCGTCCCCAACCCTAGGGACTGAGGGGTGGGCCCAGAGCAGAGAAGGGGGATCCTCAGGGTCTCTGCAGCTGGGGCCTCCCAGCGCTCCCCCTGGAGGTGACCTGGGCCAGGGCAGCTGACTCAGAGCCCCAGATGGCTGTGGCACCCACGGCTGCACCCGACAGCCATGGAAACTTCCCGACAGCAGGCACCACTTCACAGCTGGGGGTGCGGGGAGCAGCCCAGGGACCCCACGGCAGGTGCAGTGTGGACGCCGCCCAGCCCTCCACAGCCCAGAGAGCAGGCACAGCCACCCGGAGGGCTGAGGATTCAGGGCTGAGAAGGTGCCAGTGGCTCCCAGAGCACAGGTCAGGGCTGTTCTCCGTAGCCCCTGACACAGGACAGGGAGAACCTTCACACCTCACAGAGGAGCCCTCAAGACATGCGTGCCCACCTCACAGGTGGGGAAACTTGTGGGAGCAAAATTTAGCTGCACCATTAAGATGGCGCCGGCCCGCCTGATTACACAACAAAGATGGCGCCGAGCCACATGTCGGCCTGGCTGTCTCTGTTGCCATATTAGGGCATGAATTGGAGAGGACTGCCGGTAGTTGCCACCCCGATGGAAGAGCACCACTCAGCCCACTCTACGTAGAGGACGGTGATTGGGCCTGGGCGGCTACTTAAGAGCCTACAGAAGGGGAAGAAGGAGGAGAAGACGGAAGACAGCTGAACCGCTGGGGCGCCCGCAACACCCGAGCTTCCCACAATAAAGTTGCCAGAACAAGT
>CAUYQU010023319.1:0-23341 GCA_963574635.1 Cheracebus regulus | reverse complement strand
TGGTCTATCGCAGACACACTGGAGCTTGTCTGGATATCAGAAATGTCTTACCAGGAGTTTTAGTTTCATTGGGGATGATGCACCGCACAAAGTGGGGGTGAGTGCTCCTCAAGTTGGTCATCAGCTTATTCAGATTCTCCTATGGAACCATGTGAAAAGTTTTAAAATCATTTCGAGTTGCATCTACATGAGAGTCCCTATCAATGTTTGTCTGTCATTTCATATTTTAATGAGCTATCTCAATGAAAAATGTAAATTATCATAACAGAGAGGAATCATATATATGAAGCATAGGTAGGAAATGACAGATTACATAAAATCAGTTCATTTCAGTTTGCTATTCTCAAGCACCACCAGTCAGAGAAACTTTGTATTGCGATTTTTTGTCACATGAAGCAGATGTAATTGAATATAGTGGTTATTTTTAAAAGTGGGTTTGATTTCATGTGAAATTTGTTTAATACCAGATTTCTTGAATGTAGGGCTCAGGAGCAATGGTCCATTTATCATAAAGTTGATGTGAAGTGACACATAGTTTGTCTTTTTTTGTTAATCTTTTCCTAAGGCATTTAAAAAGTTTACAAAAACTTTAGTAGTATACTGAAAAGTATACTACTTTATTCACTTTCACCATAGATATCTTTAAATATTTTTTTGTTTTGACAGTTTAGTTTTTAATGAAAGTATTTATCTGTAATTCAAGAGTATACTGTACCCTGAAAAGAGCTGACACTGTCTGGAAAGAAGAACCCTTCTTCTTGCCACCTTTCTTTCCACCACCACCCTCTAAAAAATAAAAGAGAAAAGTTAAAGTTATTTGCAACAGCCTTTTAAGTGCTATCCATAGATATCAGGACTGCCAAAATTCCTTTTGGAATTTAAATTTGTACTCACTCACTTGCATCGTTCCTATTCTCTCCATATCTCTCCCTCAAATGTAAATTAAGAAAATCTAAGAATTGGCTCACATTATGGGCATTCAGGAAGAAAACAACAAAAGGATTGTGAGTGTAAAGGGTAGATGTAGGTAGGGGATGGGACTCCCCTACTCCAAATCAGCAATGTCTGTTCTATGAAGGAATGGCCAAGGAGACAGAGTAGTAATGTCTCCTTAGTGCAGGCATCACTCGGAGAATAGGCAGAGTTGCATGCTTGGTCCCAGGTAGGTGAGCCTCTGCTCACCTGCAGGGAAGTCCTGGCCCTTATTTGCCTGTGCTTCCATGGTGTTACTTGCACATCTGGTCTTAGGACACTAAAGAGAACAGAACTTCAGTTCCCCCAGCACTAGGGCCCTGACAAAGGATTTCCTTACCTCCAGCTTGGCTGGAGGACTACAGAAATGTTTTATGATCCTGAGCAAATCACTTAACCTCTCTAAGATTCTTGTTTTCTCACCAATGACATCAGGCTGTGGGCTAAATGATCCATAGTGTCCCTTAGCTCTGAAAGCCTATGACTGTAAGACTGTACCACAGCTATTAAATACCCTTTCATTATTTAGGCACGTACTGGCTAGTGTTTTCATGTTAGGCTTTGCTATAACTACATTTGTCTCTGTTGAACAGTGTATATCTATTTTGCGACTCTTGCAACATATTAATGCTATTAAACATCACCTGCTTCAGCAGTTTGTGCCCCAGAGAAGAGGAAAGCCAGAGTCTTCATTGCAGACTTCTGGTACAGCCCGACCACAGTCTCATTCAGGGGGTCCTTGTTCTTGTCAAGCCAGCCGGCGATGTTGTAGTCCACAGTGCCGGCATAGTGCACCAGCGAGAAGTGGGCCTCAGGCTTGCCTTTGGCAGGCTTGGGCTTCTGGAAGTTGTTGGACTTCCCAAGATGTTGTTCATACAGCTTGTTCTTGAAGGAGGTGTCTGTTGCCTTAGGGAACATGCACTCCTCTTCCAGGATGGAGAAGATGCCCATGGGCTAAGAATAGAAAAAAAGGGATGATAATAATGAATCCTCAAAAAGTTATGCTCCATGTAGCTGATGGAAAACTGAAAATACGGTGTTTCAAAAGAAGACTTTAAATGATAAATTAAATAGGCATGACATCTGAAACCACCATTATGTACTCAGAACATACGGGAAATATGCTTGCTAGAAAAACTCAGTTAAAAAAATACATCTGAACCATTTGGCACACTTTATATTCAGTTTATAAAATCAAATTCTGAAAACATCATTTCAAAATTGAATTCTTTATTCCATAAATGTATATATCTGACTACTTTCTTTCCTACTGACAATATAACTTCCTTTACCTCAAATCTGGAGGTGACAAAAGTATGAAGGGAAGAGAGGTTATGTGTAATGACTAAAAATGATCCATGTCTAGTAGAAAAGTACATCTTATGATGTATCATTAAAACTCTGTACCTGTATTCTCCACCACTCTGGAGTTAAGTGATAGTAATTTGGTTTTGCTTTCAAGCAGTTTGGCTTTTTTTCTCAATGTATTTGACACAAAAGACTGAAAGAAGAGTCAACACTGATGATTTAACAAATTCATAAATTGTATACCTAAGACTATTTTGGTGATACAGAAACTGAAATACTAGAGAATAAAATAAATGCCTTTTCTGAGGACCATAAAGTTTTCATGAGTAGTAGAGATATTATATCACCAAATTAACATCTTTTCCCCAAATGGTGCAGACCTAGTCTGCTTTTAAACTCTTACCTTTCATATTTTTTTGAATTTTAACCTGAATATTTTAAGTATTCCTGGGTGGTAATTACATTAACTCTTCCTTTCCCTCTGCTTAGGGTAGGGTTCACACATACACTTCATTGATATCAGTAAGTACACAACAAGCTCCTGATATACTTTTGGAAGTGTTTAACGATTTCTTGATGAGTGTTAACATATCTAGATCTGATGTAACTATTGTTCTACCCTCTTGATAATGGGGAATTCAGGGCCCATTTTCTAGGTGAGTGATACAGAGGTTTGGTATTTATTCAGTAGTTATCATGAATGAAGAAAGACTTGATGACTACAACAGTTGAAGGGCTAACCTTCCAATCTTTAAGACATCTTGACATAGCCTGCCTTGTTACACACGAGGGATGATGATTCATGCACAATACACTGTCATGGGTACACCAGGGTTAATTACACACCCCAGGGGATTAGCTGTAATTTCATCCCTTTCTCCCATATGTATGAAATCATGTAGGAATAAAAGTGAGAGAGAATGAAGTTTTTAGAGGGATAAATGTGAATCCATGAGTGTGTGAATGATAATCATTTTTTTATAAACTGCTCTACTTTACTCGTTAATAACAGATCACTTGGGACATACCTGACAACCAATCAGAATATACAAGCATGTCATGAAACAGCACTGTTTGTTCTATGAGAACAGGGAGTGTGATTAAGCATAGGGAGGCAAGTGGTTTGTTTTTCTTGTTTTGAAAGCTAGAAAAGTCGTATGAACCTTCTCGATGAGCTCAATGCAGGCAGCCAAGTCCATCCCGAAGTCAATGAACTCCCACTCGATGCCTTCCTTCTTGTACTCCTCCTGCTCCAGCACGAACATGTGGTGGTTGAAAAACTGTTGCAGTTTCTCATTGGTGAAGTTGATGCACAGCTGCTCCAGGCTGTTGAACTACATAATAAGATAAATATAGGAAATTACTCATAACTGAAATATTCTATCTATAGAGCATCTATTAGTATTTTCTTCTGAATTCAAGGCATTTTGGTTTATTAAATTATAAACCTTCAGATTGTTTTATTATATAATTCTAAACAAAGTAGAATCGATTCTTTGAATACTTTGTTTTCCAAGTAACCACATGAGATCGTGCATACTAGGCAAAATACTGTTAAATGAGGACTCTTAAATATTCCCTTAGAGTAATTTTTAAAAGATGTTTTTATGCTCATCTGCTAGGATCCAGGATAGATTTTGGCTATTTTAACCTCTCATGGATCAATTTTTGAGACTTCTAGACTCGAATAGAAGTTTCTTTTTTCCTACTTGTATCTATTTACTTTTCATATCTTTTCAAAGACTCTTTTCAGTAGGAATTGCATTTGTACATTTTGTAAAAGTGATTTTGTATGCTCTAACAAGATTGATAAAATGGGAATTTGTACTTGCTAATTTTCTGTCAGTTCACTACTCACATCAAAGATCTCAAAGCCAGCAATGTCCAAGACTCCGATGAAGTACTGCCTGGGCTGCTTGGTGTCCAGCTGCTGGTTGATGCGGGTGACCATCCACAGGAACATCTTCTCGTAGATGGCTTTGGCCAGAGCACCCACAGCATTGTATACCTTCAATAGGAGTGATAGTTTAGTTTTTTAAATTGAAAACAGTGATGAACTCTTGAGTCACCTGTGGTTCAAATAGATCAGAGTTTAAGTTATGTTTACCTGTTGCACAGTCTGGCCTTTGGTGACATACTCATTGCCGACCTTGACTCTGGGATAGCAGAGGGATTTCAGCAGGTCAGCAGAGTTCAAACTTGTCAGATAAGCAGCTTTATCAGCCACTGTGTGAATAAGGTGAGAATGGTGAAACTGACCATGGCTTACACAATTTAAAACGTAAATGATGGTGACAAAGAAAAAATGTTTTACTCCAAGAGTAATATGTGCAAATATCATGAAACCTATTTATTTGTTCATATTGCCTCAAAAGCATTGTCACCACTTGGGCTAATTTTAGTCATTTCTTGTGATGATAAATTGAAGGTTGGGGAATCAGTGCTCTCTGTGATATTAAACATGTGGCAAAAGTAGACCACAGATAGTAAAATTGAGAAATCCTAACCTAGAGGAGTAGTGATAGAAAAATTTAGATCTGTTTCTTTCAGTGGATGTGAGCACACAGATTATTCACTGAAATAAAAAATGTTTTAGTCAAATAGCAAATATTAGCTTACGAAAAGCCAATGAAGAATGGAATATGAGCAGAAATCACAAATCTGCTCAATAATGTATAACATTAGGCAGTGTGTAATTTCCTTATAATACTTTTGCCCTTCACGAGATAGGTCAGAGGAAGTGAACACACGGTTCCTGACTCTGAAAAGCTCACTATGTCAGTTCTGTCAAGTGGAAGATACCAACAGAGGGCGGTACCTTCCGTGCCGTCTGGCTCTGCCTGCTCTTCCCTTTGCTTTTGCTTGAATTTCATGTTCCCATAATGCATCACAGCTCCAGTGAGCTTGTAAATGGCCACCTTTTCATCAGCAGTGAAACCCAGGATGTCCACAGCACTCTGTCAAAAGAGTTGAATTTACTCCCAATTAGCACCACAGAAGACTCCCTCAGAACACCGGGCCTGTCTTCCACTTTGTTCTAATAATGCCATGCCTTATATTTGACTAGCACTTTGCCATTTTCAAATGATACTCATATACTTCACCTCTTTGATCCACATGGCAACACCAAGAGATTTGCATCAGTCTTTCCATTTCAATCATGAGTCCATTTGGTCACATCCTGTGATGAGACTTGTCCACCCTCACTGAACCAGGACTCAGAGCCATGACTTTTGAAGCCAAGACCAGTGCTTTCCCCTTTTCTCCACCTCAGCCCTGCTTTGCTTCTCAGGCACATGCTCCTCTTGGCTGTCTTTGGTTGTCTTTGTTTCTTTTCTCCAGTCTCATAAGTCTCTCTGTTGCTCCTCCTTCTCCTGTTTGTCCTGTCCACATACATAATCACAGTCTACCTTCCCACCCTAAGGGGCATGAAGGATGAAGTTGGAAAGAGGGTATGAGGAGAACAGCAATGGCTGTGTTTCTTCTCCATGTGCCTCTCTGATAGCAAGCCACAGCTCAGCTGACCATAAGATGCCTGGGTTAGTCAACTTTACCTAGTCATTTATTTCTCATTCAGAGAAGAGACATTTGTGAAAACTAGGAATTTCACCTTAGTGTAATAGTTCTGTGTCTTTTTTCTCTATTGAATTTTGATTACCTTTTTAGTTGCCCACATAGACTTTGAAAAGGCTTATAAACGGGGGCAGGAATCAGAGCAGGCAGAAGAAAATACGTGTATTTCCCATTCTTACCTAAGACTCTTTCCCTAGATTAGTGCCTTCCACGTCCAGCTCACTAACTCTACCTATTTACAGAAACTAGACATTATTACAGAGGTCCTAGAGCAAGACTGCTACTTTTTTTTTTCAACCTCCCAGACTAGGGTGTGTTTCTTAACTCCCTATCCTGTTGGAAATACAAAGATGATAATAAGTTACAGAGAGTACAAGCTGGTTGTTTATAAGATAAAGCCACACAAATAAATTATTGACTTCTCAAAAATAATATTTTAAAAGAAAAAGCATTTTTACAAGCACTTTCTATCCTAACTTGGGAGTATTGGGATAGTTGAACTGATAATAAAGTTAAAAATAAAGAAGATTATTCAGAAATCAAAAGAAAACATGAAATATATATATAAAGTTTATACATAAAGTAAACCAAAAAGTAATAATCCTTAAAAAAGAGGTGATGGCGGGGAAAGAGTGTGTAGTTTCAAAAACAAATATAAAGGCTTTTGGAGTCTCCAAAATTTTGAAGTAGACCACCCACTTCTTCTAATGCTGCCTGGGGGTAGAGAAGGGTATATCATTAGCCCACAGAGGTTTATTCAAAACAAGGCTTATGTTTACATGTGACTGTGGAAGAATCACGGGAGTTCCATGTTTAGCTGTAATAATATTGCAATTCCTTCCCAGATTCTTGGGTGTGGGGTCTGGCATAAAATAACAAAGAAACATCAATATTCGAGAATAAATGTCAACAAAAAATGACCAGTAAGACAGAATAAAAAGAGCCTACTAGCTAAGATCCAACATTTATTACAGACAGTGAAAGCTTTTTAACACACGTAGCAGGATCTGTTTCCAGGAGTAAGAAAGCCCAAAGGGTTGCATATCTATTAATAGTGTTTCTGCCACTGCTATCTACTCTAATAGAGGAGAGTGTTGTATACTGGAAAATGAATTTGCCTTTTCCTGCTTTGTACCTATTACTTACATCTGTGGCCATCAGCTCTTCTTGGTCATCAATGCTGGGCACAGTAATTTCACCTTGGCTGACAAAGGCGAAGTCATATGGGTTGGTGGTGATCAGAAGCATTTCTGAACACATGGAAAAGAACAATATATAGACAGTGTTACTTTGGTCATCAGAAACATTTCAGAGGGACTTCTTAGAATGGCTGTTATTCTTCTTTGGTAGAAATAAAGATGTGTCTTACCAATAAGCTCTGGTTTCTTATTGGACATGATTTGATAAAATATGTGGTAGCTTCTTTCAGCCTTTAGCTGGAAAGTAACTCGGGACTTCTCTAGCAGATCTGGAAAGTCAGATGAAGCTCATTTAAAAGAAGAGTCCACAGTGAGAAATCAAGTGTTTGAAAATTTCACACAACATTAATAAGTACAAGATTTTCCAATATGTACCCCAAAGAAAAAGATTCTTAATCACTCATATTTATTAACTTACATGTTTCAATATCTGCAGAAGCCAGTTTGCCAGTGGCACCAAAATGGATCCTGATGAATTTACCCTTAAAAAGCAAAAGGAGAGATTATTGTATGCATTAAAAGTGGCAACAGGAGATTAAAAAAAGCAAAAGGAGAGATTATTGTACCCATTAAAAGTGGCAACAGGAGAGATTTAAAAAACCAAAAGGAGAGATTATTGTACCCATTAAAAGTGGCACCTGTTTCTTTAGCTGTGGACCAAGCAGATGGAAAAAATATTGACACCACATACACAGAAGTGGCAGTGCTGATTCTCACATGGCAGTGAAGATCAAGAGACTCACAAAGCGAGAGGAGTTGTCATTCCTCACGGTCTTGGCGTTGCCAAAGGCTTCCAGTAGGGGGTTGGCACTGATGATTTGATCTTCAAGGGTCCCCTTAAGAGAAATGAATTAAGATAGATAAAGAAAAAAGTTGCAGTGAATAATTTCCCGTTGACCTCTTTCCCTTCCCCATTGCTCCTGCACAGTATTCTGTAACTTAGGGTAAGGCTTTCCAAAATGAGTTAAGAGGAAGATAAATTGGGAAGGGGAGTGGGACACTTCAGTGACGTGGTCTTGATTTCTGTATCTCCCAGGCCCAGAGCATCTCCTAAAAAAATGATTGTGAGAAGTTTTGCCTATCCTACTTGCCAGTACGTTACCCTATTCAACTCATTCTCATGCCCTCCTAAGAGTTATTTTCTAAATTCTGGCATCACTTGCAATTGGTTGCTATGATTTTTGAAGCACCACAGTCAATTAAAAAAAATTTAACTCTTATTTTTGATTCAGGGGATACATGTGCAGGTTTGTTACATGGGCATATTGCATGACACTGAGATTTGAGGTATGGATGATCCTGTCACCCAGGTAACGAGCATAGACAGTATCCAGTATGTAGTTTTTGGCCCTTGCCTCCCTCCTCCCCTTCCCCATCTAGTAGTCTCCTGTGTCTCTTGTTCCCATCTTTATGCCTATGCATGCTCAACATCTAGCTCCCACTTATAAGAGAACATGCTGTATTTGGTTTTCTGTTCCTGTGTTAATTCACTTAGGACAAGGGCCTCCAGCTGCGTACATGTTGCTGCAAAGGATATGATTTTGTTCTTGTTTAAGGCTGCATAGTATTCCATGGTATATACGTACTACATTTTCTTTATACAGTCTGCTGTTGATGGGCATGTGGTTAGATTTAAAAATATGTTATTCTGTCCTTAGTTGAATATCATACACACCTGCATTTTGCCAGCAGCGGCAGGTTCCTCTTTTTTCTTCTCGCCAGTAATTGCAATTGTTGCAAAGTACTGGATGACACGCTTTGTGTTCACAGTCTTCCCTGCACCAGATTCTCCACTATCAAGTTCAAACAGCAGAAAACGTCAGAATCTAAGGTAATAGCAGCCACTGCAGTGATCAAAACTCAACAGAAAGGAAGTAATGAAATCTACATACGTAATCAGGATTGACTGGTTTTCACGATCTGTGAAAGAGAAAACAAAGATAATATTAAGAAAAACACACTTAACACATAGGTTAAAACAGTACTTATAAACTCAGAATTGTCTTTTAAAACTCCCCATTTGCAAAAATAGCTATATGAATTTGTGCTTTGCTTCTCATAAGGGTTTTCTAAAAATAAGTATTAAAGATGTGCTAATTAATGATCCCATTATCTTTCTAATGTATGGACTATGTAATGCATCATTTTACCATTTTATCCATGAGAATAATCTATCAATATCAGATTAATAACAATTTTGTGTCTCGTTCAGTCACCTCGTTCATAGTTCAAAATTATGTCATGTTGTTAACGTCCAGTTCAAAGTTTTATACTGGGCTTGTGATAACTTGTCACTGAGAGGTTTCAAAACTTACTTCTTAGGAGAGATTATGTATTAGCTATAATTAAAATGCAGAGTTGATGCCTAAATAGAATTAGTTTTGAGGTGGAACTAGCATTAGTTAATTTGGATTTTAGCATAGAAATCTAAGCAAAATGTCCTCTATTTTTGAAACTAGTGCTTAGCATAGGAATCGAAGCAAATTTTTTTCTATGTTTGGAACTAGTGCATTTTATCCTAAATTATTTTCCTAATTTTATGATTTCTATTATCATGTTTGTGCTGAACATTTATTCTCAGAATACTAGCCCTATGTTTTTTTCTGATATCAGTATACAAATATTTTACAAATGACTACATGAATTGTAATTCTCACTCACCAGTCAGCATGAACTGATAGGCGTTGTCAGAGATGGAGAAGATATGGGGCGGGGCCTCCTGGCGCTTTTTGCCTCGGTAGGCACCCACCACCTCGGGGTTGTACACCGGCAGCCACTTGTAGGGATTGACAGTGACACAGAAGAGGCCCGAGTAGGTCTGTGGGGAAGGACAGGGTTGCTCAGTCAGCAATCACCTTATTAACTTACCTTGGAAATACTGCTTGAAGGGCAAATAGAGAGGGACCCAAGTACTGTGTTAGTTCTCATCAAGTTTCATTCATTTGTTGCCTCTGTTCATCATTGCTGCTGCACCAAATGCTTCAGTTTTTCAACTAAATTCAGTTAACTAAATGGCTTTCCACATGTACATTTAAAAACATGCCAGAGTTTGCAACATTAGCCAAATGATTGGTCATAAGAGAACAGTGCAATAGCCAAATTTATTTAAAGCCCTTATTTTGGCTAACATGGTTAGAACATAAAGTGAGTGAGAAATAATGCTGATAGGGTGCTCACATAGATCATCCAGGCTGCATAGCGCTCTTTGAGGTTGTACAGCACAGCAGGCTCATGCAGGTGAGTCATCATGGCCATGTCCTCGATCTTGTCATATTTAGGAGGGTTCATGGCGAAGACTTGGTCTTCTTTCACAGTTACAGTCTGTTAAGAAAAGAAGAAGCCAGTATCAAATAAGGAGTAGAAAAGGCCAGGTTAAAAAAAAAAAAAAAAAAAAAAAAAAAAAAAAAACGTTCAGTATCATCTAACTTAACCCAAAATGAGGCAGAGTCTAATCAGCTCCAGATGTTGTACTCACAGCTCCAGCTTCGGTCTTGGCTGTCACCTTCCCCCCTTCCCTGCTCTGCACTGTTGCTTTCACATAGGACTCCTTAGGGTCCGCCACAAAGACTGATGTCTTGGCATCAAAAGGCTTGTTCTGAGCTTCAATTCGCTCCTTTTCAGACTTTCGGAGGAAAGGAGCAGCCTCCCCAAAAATGGCCATCTCCGAGTCGGAACTCATGGCTGCAGGTTATTGATGGCAGTTCTGGACCAGGTGTACCTGGAGGAAGAAACAGAGCCAAATGATGATTCAGGGCGGGGGTGGAGAATTGTTCTGTTGATTTCATATTAATGTGCTTAATATCCCATGCTAGTTTCCTCACCCCTGCCTTTAGGGACCCCTCCTGTGTACCATGTCAAGGAGCTGAGAGATCAGCTCACTGATTTGAAAGCACTATGTTGGTAGCTTAATTTTTGTGATACTTTAAGCCTCAGTTCCATCCTCTGTGTTGTAAACCTTAGCTAAGAAATGTGGAGGAATCAATATTCAATCAGCAACATTTGTGATGCTCCAAGCATGTTCAGAATTTTTTTCTTTTCTTGTTGCTTTTCTTTCCTATTTCCACCCCCGCCCCCCACTTAACATTGTGATGATGCAAAGATATGGACAATAACTGTTTCCAGTGGCTTTATAATATAAATGAACCTGTCTTAAAAATTCAAATACAGATATTTAGGCAAATTTTCCTCCCATCCCAAATTACTAAAATTGGATGTCAGCTTTATTAAAATTGAATGTGGACAGGTACATCTGTTCTTTCAGGACATAAGTCCAGATCTAATAATTACAAATAAATAACAAGTTCACTGACAGGTATTAGGTAAGTAAAGGAAAAAATAACTAAAATGAAAGCTGAATATTCAACATATAATTTTCTCTAAGTAAAAATTCAGATCTCTTTAATTAGTTTTTAAATTGTTTTAAAGCTGGAAATATTAACTAAAGCAAAAACAACTTTAAAAGATTCTTAGAGAAAAGACATCTTCATTTTTAATAAAATTTTATAGTGATTGTATATTTTAGTCTGTATTTCTCTTTGTTTTTAGTTGATTTCAGCATAATGGATTTTAAAAATCTGATTCTTACTGTTTTAGGTTTATAATCTCTTTCTTCTTCTCCTTTTAAAAATACCAATCTTCTAAATACTTTTT
Source organism: Cheracebus regulus (assembly GCA_963574635.1). Classification (NCBI taxonomy): domain Eukaryota; kingdom Metazoa; phylum Chordata; class Mammalia; order Primates; family Pitheciidae; genus Cheracebus; species Cheracebus regulus. The sequence goes on along the minus strand of CAUYQU010023319.1, from coordinate 11,639 downwards.
CTGAAATGGATAGCCAGTATAAAGTTTCAAGCCAAAAGGAACTTAAAAAACTTTCCCCACTGACAAATTAATTATGAGAAAATACAGTAAGTCCTGTTGTCCTGATGGCAAGAACAGGGTGAGTGGCCAGAATAAAAGAAGGTGACTTCTGTGGAGCAGAAGAGGGGATAGTTGTGGAAAGCAGTGTCTTGGTTGTCAATGATAATGACAACGATGATGGCGACAGCAACAGTGATAGCCACCACCTTTTGTAGGCTTTCCAGAAAGAGTCCTGACGTTTTATCATCAGATTAAACTTCCCCTCAACTTAAAATGTTGGCTGTGGAATTTACCACACACTCTATTTCCAAAATCAGCCTTATCTGTAAAAGTGTCCTGATGATACTATGAAATTTAGACGTATTTTCAGGGAATATATATTGGAACATTTGATGTCAGGTTTTTTTTCTTTGAAGGAGAAATGTTGGTTATATTGCATTATATTTTGTTTCTGTGTTTATTTTTACACCAGGCAGCTTTGAATTAACAACACACTACCATGTGGAGATTATAATGCAGTGTATCCAGGAAACACAGAAAGACGATTACTACCCTTCCCATCTCCTGTCTTACTATAGATTAGTTGTTTCCCAACTTGTGGATCAAGTCCCCACAGAGCCTCAGGTTGTTGCCGGGGGTCCTTGAATCCACCCATACAGTGATCATTGCCTCAAGTTTGAAGAAGCAATATTTCCACATGAACAGTGTTTTCTGTTCTTTTCTAAATGAATATAGCTACTGTATTAAATATAAACTCATTTAAAATAATTCTTAAGTGTAGAATAGGTTTTCATGATTGTATACCCTTAATATAATGCCAGAAGTACATGTCTCCACACGCACAATTAGCAGGGTTCCATTAAATGTTTCCATCCTCTGTTAGCAGGGTTCCATTAAATGTTTTCATTCTGTGCAGGAGTCCTTGATAACCACTGACTTCGATCACTGTTGGCAAGAGCTGGATGGACCTTAGCAGTCAAGAAAATCCAGCCTCCTCATTTTACTGATGAGGAAACTAAGGCCTGGAAAGGTTAAGGGTCATTCAGTGTCACAGAGATGGGTGATAAGTGGGAGTGCTGGGACGTGAGTCCTATTCTGCTAAATCCAGGTTTGTTGTTAATCCCACTGCAACACACTGTATTTCGAGATATGTAAAGGCTAACTGGCTTGATCAGACAAATAGAATCAGTGAAAAGCCTGGACTGGCACCTAGAAATATCGACTTCCAGATAAACACATCTTGATTTTTTATCATGCAGTCTCTGTGATGTATCCTTATGGGTAAAGTTGGAGTAGTAGTTCACATTAAATATACATATGATGGTTGCATTCTTTCTGAAGTTCTAACAGCATGTTAAAGAGAAGTTTCATTAAGTTTTAAGTGGCCTGAAAAGCCAAAATTTTATGAGAAGTCATTTTTAAAGAACAGCTGCCGCTGATATCCTATTCCCAATACTAAACTAGGAAATAAAATGGTAGCTTATTAAGATGTAGCAATATAGAGATTCCTTTGTTCTTTAGAGTGTAATAATAAATTATTCTTACCTCTTGTGCTATCAGATGAAGAAGGTGGCAGGCTCAAAGCAGACAACTACTGTTGAAAGAAAAAATAAAGAGAATGCGGGATTCTTTTTTTCCCCCCATTTAATCACAAAATACTAATAACTATATTGTGTACAGTGTCATCCTTAAGAATGTTGGAAAGAAAAATTAAAATTTGGGAAATAATAGATCTCCTTTAAATGAAAAATCACTATCAGTAGGAATGTAAAACTAAGTGTTCTTCCACATATACATACCTTGAAGAATTTTGAGGAAGGACGGGACAGAGACATCTCAGCTCCACTTTTATACAAACCATTCTGCAAACACAGCAGCCACCTCAGCTGTCCTAGCTGGGAACCTACTTGGCACAACCATTTTTGGCAATCTCTTTGCACAATATTCACTGACTGTGGCTGTGAATGGATATAATTAGAAATATTTCTTGTCACCTATAAATAATTTGACAGAGGATGATCTAGGGTTCTTTATAGGCATTTGATAGGGGATGGGGATTCAGAGCTTCTAAGGCTGTTTCTCCAGCTTGGCTGTTGCATCATTCGTCACAGAATTCAAAGCCAGATTCCCACTTACTTCTCTGCCTATAAAATTCGTCCAACAGAATGAGCCCAACGTGAGGAGTTTAGGATTAATTAGTTTGTTGGTTCTTAGAGCCATTAAAGAGTCTGGAATGAATTTTAGATCTGACACTATGATTTGGAAGCAGTGAGTCATGGATATTAAGACAAAATTCCTAGCCACAGTCTGGATTTTAGAAAGACCAGTGATAGATTCTTTTAAAGTCTGAAAGTCTAAATATGAAGGTGAAAGTGAATTCTCAGATTAGGCAGTGGCGATGGACCATTGAGGGAGGCATAAGGGTTTTAGAATAGATATAAACACTTCTGTTCTTTTTCTGGAGGACTTTCCATGGATATCTCCAGCTTGTATGTTTTCACTGAAGGAACAACAGGATGCTGTGTGATGTTCCATCCATATTTCCACTGAATAATGGAAGGAGAAACAAACATGCATTCCTAGTTCATGGGCAGACTCTCATGACTAGCTATAGCTCTAATGAGGTGGGTACTGAATATTTTTATTTAAGGTGGGAGGAAAGTCATGATATCCACAGTATTCTCCCTGCAGATTGAAAAGATGGGTGGGCCATCACATATGTCCATAATATTCATAAGTTGGCCTTTGGTGGTTTTGCTACATACACAGCTGTTGCTGAATAAGGCAGGAAATATACCTGCTCTTAAGTGTGACTCTAACTGAGATCTGGTGAGATGTTTTCGACTGTCATCTGCTGGCTTAAATTACTGATTAATGAGATCACTGCTTTCTGTTGACTTAGAATTTATCTTTAACACATTGACAGATTGAATCTTTTATACTTTTAAAATTTATTTTGATAAAATTCTATCAAATAAGTGGTCAGGATTTAAGAAAAATATCTCTGTGAAAATAACTCACAGAAGTCTAGCGACTTACCCAAAGTGTTAGGATCTAAACCAGAAGGAAACTTGTTCTAATTTTTCTCTCAGATTTTCACAACTCATTTATTTTACTTCTTTTGGAACTTAACATCTGACTTGCAGACATAATCAGTATGTATTAAACATATTTACTGTACTTGAAATTGAAAGATGAAAGAAGAAATTATGAATGTGAGTCCAAGATACATAGGGTGAGTTATAAGACTATGGATAGTGAAGACTCTTTACATAAAAGTTAGAACTCTGATCAATTACAGATAGACTGATTACTCAGATCTTGAAACGTCTGAAACAGGAGCATGATATTCTATTGGCATCCCTATCATGGGCCACCAGGAGTGGATCAGAGGACCTTGCAGAGCTTAGACAAGGAGAGAAGAGAAGCAGCACTGAATGAGGGAGTACACATTTCCCTTAGACTTGCTTCTTAAAGGATTGCATAGAAAACACACGAGAGTAACATGAAACCTTTCTGTATTTGTGTAGTTCTTTATGGAAGAATGGCTTCAATCTAAATTAGAAGAGTTATTTTGGCAGCTGTATTTAAGCAGTCTGTTTAAAAGCTGCTCACTCTCTGTTTTCCTCAGATTAGGAAATATAAGCTTCTATAACCTTGCATTGCCTTATCTATTAAAAACATAAATCAAAAATCAAATACTGCTTTCACCTTACAGGATTGCATGAATTAAATTATATATATATAAATATATAAATAAGATTACATATAATAAAGTTTATATAATCTCCCATATGTATTATAATAATATAATAATTTCTGAAACATGTTTAAGAAATTATTATATTACATATGGGAGATTATATATACTTTATTATATGTAATTTTACTTAATTAATACACATACATATATATGTAAAGTGCTTAGGATAGTGTCAGCAGGGGCAGCTGAGGGAAACATTTCTTCATTAGAGATGAAGGTCACAATGGCTTGCTGGTTCTTCTCCCAAATATACCCAGGAAGTTAAAGTGGTAGTAAAGAGCTGAAGATAGATGGTAGTTAGTTAGGAAATGTCTAATGAATAAGATTATTATTATTTTTTTAAATAAATTTTGTTTAAAAAGACAGTTGGGACCTAGGTTGGAGATGTTCATGTCCTAGCTTCTATAGTGTCCAGTGTGGCAGCATGACATCAATTAAAAAAAAACCCTTAAGAATCAGCAAGTCAGACTGGTGTTTGTCTTCTTTTAAATTTCTCTGAGGCTCCAAAGCGTCATCACTACTGAAAAGAGGTTGTATAGTCACTTTCAAGACAACTATTTATTATATTCTACACAGTTATATTTCATCACGTGGGTAGGTTGAAGAATTTTCAGACAGAGGGAACATAAAGTACAAAGTCTCCAAAGTAGGAGTACACCTAAAGTGTCCAACTTGTCATAACATGTATGAACCTGGAGAACATTATATTAGTGAAATAAGCCAGGCACAGAAAGACGCATACCATATGATTTCACTGATAAGTAGAATCTAAAGTTGAATTCACAGAAGCAGAGTAGAATGGTGATTACCAGAGATTGAGGGTTGGTAGAGAGAATTAGATGTTGATCAAAGGATATACAGTTTCAGTTAGGAGGAGTAAGTTCAGGAGATCTATTATATAGCATCATAACTCTAACTAAAAACAATGCATTGTATACTTGAAAACTGGTAAGAAAGTCTATTTCAAGTGTTACCACTACAACAACTAAGTATGTGAGGTAATACATATGTTAGTTGACTTAAGGTATTCCAGAATATATACTTATTTTAAAACATCATGTTGTACACAATGCCATATGTTATGGGAAGTCAGTGAGAATTTTGGGAAGAGAAGCAATACAGTCTGACAGGATTTAAAAATCACTCTGGTTTCTATGTTCAGTGCAGACAGCAGGCATCAAGGGTAGGCCAGTGGTGGATAGCAGGGCCAAGGGTAGATAGGCATTGCAAAAATGCAGATGGAATAGAATGATGGCTTGGACTGTGTCCTAGTGACTATAGCTGCATAACAAATTACCTCAGATATACAGGGTTAAAAGTCATTTTAGTAGGCACATGCATTCTGTGGGTCAATAATTTGGAAATGGCACAGTGGTCTGTGTTCTCCAATATCTAGGGCCCCTACGATCCCAAATCCTGGAGGCAATTCAACACCTAGGGACAAGTACTTTGTCTCATAATAATGGTTAGAGAAAAAAAGGATTGTTGAGAAGGATAGTGAATAAATGAGTTGGTATCTGGAGGCAGACATGGGGTCAAGATAGGAGAAACTAAGCATATTGTTAAAAGATGAGCAAGATTAAGTATATTTGTGTTGGGAAGAAAAATTCTGTAGAGTTACAAATTAATAATGCAAAAGAGGGAGGGGCTAGAATCCAGAGGTCAAATGGAAGAGTTAGACTCTGATGGGAGCAGGAACACTTTGTGTGTTGGCAAAGAGGACTGAGAGTGAAGGAAAGTTTTAGCTTAGTTAGTAGATTTGATGGTGAAAAGATGAGGGAGTTGGTATTTGCTTGCTTCTGTTTTCTCAGTGACGTATGCAGCAAGGTCATTGAGTGAGGGTAGAGGAGGAGATGTAAGGGGTATATAGAGGGAGGATGTGAAGTGTTTGTCTTGCAGAGGAGAGTGAGAGGTGTACTACATTTGCCCAGAGTATTGAATGATAATCATGAAGTTAAAGTGAGACCTGTTCAGCAAAGTTATATGCTTTTTTCCAGCAACTTTGGTTGCTTGGATGTGTTCACAGAAAAGATGAATATTTGGGTTTAACCAAAGTGAGAGTTTATCAGGTAAGTGCAATATAGGGAGAGATGGGCAAGGGAGCTAAGGATCTTTTCAAGTGAGTAATTATAATAATGTGCCGTAAAATTTAAGCTTGAATAAAGAAGGATGTGAGAATATGCGGGGACACATCAGAACAATGAAAATCTGGAGGGGCCTCAATAGATAGGAGGTCTTAATGACTTCAAAGAAATTGTAGGGATGAAAAATCCAGAGTAGGTGAGCTGGAAGAAGAGAAGGTATTGGATAGAGATTGATTGGAATAAATTCCAATTGGTTGTGGTGTGTAACTCTTTTTATACACTGTTGGATTTGATTTGTTAATATTTTGTTGAGGATTTTTGCATCTATTTTTATGAGAGATATTGATGTGTAGTTTTCTTTCTTATAACATCTTTATTTGGTTTTTGTATGGGTCATGCTGGCCTTAAAAAATGAGTCAGAAAATATTTTCTCTGCTTTTATGTTCTTGAAATTATTATGGATAATTAATATTATTTCTTCCTTAAATGTTTGGTGGAATTCACCAGTGAAACCATCTGAGCTAGGTGCTTTTCCAGGGGAAGGTGATTAATTCTTGATTCAACTTCCCCAATAGATGGAGGCCTATTTAGATTATCTACTTCTCCTGTGCAAGTTTGTGCAGAGGCTGAATAGTATGATTGCAACTGAGGTTTTGGAGAAGGTACACATAGTGATGATAACCAAGTCAAGGATGACTATGTGCTGAATCTGAACTACTCCCCAGAGGTAATTTTCTATACATGCAAACACATTTCTGTCCACATATATATAGTGTATATATTTATACAAATGGGATTGTATTATATGGATGGTATTCAGCATGTATTTTTTTCATTATAATGTATTTTGAGCTTCTTTCCATATTAGTATTCACTTGTTCAGTTGGTATTTATTGAGCAGACATACAACAGTTTAAAAACCAAAGTGCTTGTTCTGATAGAATTTACATTTTGATGGGGGGAGGTAGTGGAGACAATATGCTCATAAAAATACTTAAAGAAGAATTTGATATTCCAAGTGCTAGATCATGGAAAGTATAAATTAGAGTAATGTGATAGAGACTGATGTGAGCAGAGGACCACAAGAAGTAGGCTTCTTTGAGCTGTGACTTGAATAATGTGAAAGAATAGCCATGCAAAAATCTAAATGAAGAGCATTCCAGGTAAGGAAGATTTTGGGGAAGTGAATGAGAAAAAAATAGCTCCATATTTTGAATGCCTACTATAAGTCATGTGTGTATTCTAAGCATTTGATATACATTGCTTCATGTTATCCTTATGCAAACCTGAAGAGTAGAAATACTATTATTACCATATACTGAAAAGGAAATGAACCACAGTCTGCATAAGTAAATTGCCCAGGCCATATAACTGCTGTGTGGTAGAGTTAGTACTCAGCTCAGGCAGGATTACCCTGGAGACCATGGCCTATCCTTTTTTTTGCTTTTCTTCCCCCCTACTTCCCTTTCTTGTCTTCCCCTCCCTGTTTTTCTTTTTTCTTTTCTTTTTTTTTTGAGATAGGGGTCTCACTCTGTTACCCAGGTTGGAGTGCAGTGGTGCTATCCTGGCTCACTACAACCGCCACCTCCCAGGTTCACACAATCCTCCCACATCAGCCTCCTGAGTAGCTGGGACCACAGGCATGCACCACCATGCCCAGCTAATTGCTTGTATTTTTTTTGTAGAGATGGGGTTTCGCCATGTTTCCCAGGCTGGTCTTGAACTCCTGAGCTCAGGCAATCCACCTGCCTCAGTCTCCAAAGTGCTGGGATTACAGGCATGAGCCATTGCCTATACTTTGACTATATGGCCTCTTAAGGGCCCTTCCAACTCAAAGTTTTTATATTTAGCTAATATGGTATTTTATTGACACAATAAAGGCAATGCCAGAAGTAAAAAGTTAACAGGATAGTGAGGGACCTCCTGTCAAATGACTTACACTTTATGAAAACCTACATGTATGGGAATTTCATGTGATGTTATGGTATCCAGTTGTTGAACATACCATAATACTTACCCAGAAGAATCAGAATATTCAAAACCAGGATGCCACAAATAAATTAGAATCATGACACATGAAAATATGGAAAGTACATGATTCTGAAAAGATATAAATGTGTAGACTTATGTTTTCTTTGCTACAGGATACCAACCTTGAACCTGTTTTTCAAAAATTCTACTTTGGTGACATATTCATCCTTTGGCCCCAACACATGTAACAATTTTGCTGATTTACCACTTTTCCCTCATGGCTGTCTATACCTTTCCTCTTACTTCTTTTATTGTATGAATAGAGAAGCATCTGCTAGATGTTATAATTAACTCAGAAGCACACATTTTCTTGGGCAGGCAAGTCTAAATGGGAAAAAAACAGGGAGATAGAATCTTTCAACTCTTTCTAGTTATTCTGTTATTTAGGACCTAGATTCCCAATGGTGGTTACTCATTTGTGTGGCTTACCCTTATTTTCCTTCCTTGTTGTTATCTGACATTTCTGCTCTAAGGTATGAAAAATCACATGCTGTCTCCACTACATTAATACTTATTATTTGAGAATCTAATTTTCCAAGTATTGGTGAACAGTAGTAAAAATAAATCAGTGGACAAATTTAATTATATCTTTAATTTCCTTAAATTCTTACCTCTTCCTCAGTTCCAGTTAGAGAGCAAGACTTGCTTAGGAGGCATCTTGCTCCAGGAGATGGACTTTTATGTTAAAAATCATGCTTCCTTTCAGGAATTTTTTTTTGTGTTCAAGTTTTGGGTATGGCACTAAGATACCTTTAATCAAGAAAGAAGTCACTGCTGTTCCTGCAATAGCTGGCATCTCCCACAGTGTTGGAATTAGAGATAGGAAGATAATACACTCTATTTTCAAGTTATAGGATAGCAATGAAAGAAAACTGTAAAAAGATAAGAGGCAGTTATGTTTGGAAAATTGATTAAATGTTTTCTTTTTCATGTTCTAGTTGTTTGTGAATACTCTGGATTTCTGTAAATTTTACTGGGTAAACAGTTGTCTTGATTTCGAAGGTGTTGAAACTAAGAAAAGATTGAAAAAAATAATTGTTTCTTAAACATAGGTTGTAGCTGGGGAAAATGCAGAAGTAAAATGTGGATAAATACAGCTATTTTTCTTTAATCAAGTCAAACAAATGTATCAATCTCACAGAAATCTGGATTTATGCTTTGAGTAACAGGAGAAATAGGACAGGATGTAATAATTGAAGAGGAGAGACAAGTCAGGGTGAAATAACTGAAATCAAAAGATAAGACAAGATGGAATAACTGAACAGGAGAGTTAAGACAGGATATAATAACTGAATGGGAGAGGTAAGACAAGATGCAGTGATTGGAGAGGAGAGATAAGAAAGGATATGATAAATGAAAGAGAGAGAGAGACAGACAGGATATAATAAAGAGGGAGAGATCAGACAGGATACAACAAATGAGAGAAAGAGAGAGAAGACAGGATGCAATAAATGGATATGAGAGGTAAGACAGGATACAGTAACTGAATGGAAATGATAACAGGATGCAATAAATGAAAAAGAGAGATAGACAGGATACGATAAGTGAACTGGAGTGTTAAGACAGGATGCGTATAGTAAATGAGCAGGAAAGCTAAGACAGGGCGAAATAATGAAATAGGAAAGACAAGTGGGAGTAACTGGTCAGAAGAGATAAGGCAGGATGCAGTAAATGAAATGGAAACATAACAGGATGCAGTAAAAGGGCAGAAGAGACAAAGGGTGGAATATCTGGATTGGAAAGTTGAGACAGGGTGCAATAACTAAGCAGGAGACAGAAGACAGGATGCAATAACTGAAGAAGAGAGATAATCAGGGTGGAATAAATCAACAGGCGTTGTAAGATAGGAAGCAATAACTGAAAGGCGGAAAATATTAGATTACAGACAGATTTTCCTTCCTACTAGGGAATGCTTTTTGAAGCTGGTAACCTGGAAGGATGAGTAGGGTGAAGAGTGGGCAGTTTGATGCTTAAAGAAGTTGGGTAAAAATTGGAAACATTTGTTTACTTATACTTTCAGAATATCAGTACTGAGCATAAACTCTGTTCAAGGCACAATCCCAAGTGAAGGGATACAAGGATGAACAAGTAAGACCACAAATTTACACTCATGTAGCTTGTATTTTAATGAGGGAGAAAGACATTATTATAGTTATAAGTAATAAATGATGAGATCATATAACAGGGAATTCTTAACTGTTCTGGAGGGACTAGGAAATGAAGAGCATCACAAGGTGAAGTTTACAAAGTGGGAAAGGCCTTCTTTAGGATTTTGTTATTTATGCTAAGAGAAAAGGGATAGTTTTAAGGTAGAGAGTGATGTGATCAGCCTATTGTTTTTAAAAAGATCTCTTGCCTGCAGTTTAGAATTGTTTAGATTTGTGAAGGGAGAATAGGTATGTGGAAGACCAGGCAGTAGATGATCGTAGTTTGGACAAGGAAGATGACAGCAAAGATAAAGAGAAATTGATGGTCTTGAAAGATGTTTAAGAGTTGTTAAAAAAAAAAAAGTTAATGATTGATTGGAAGGACATGTAGATTTCAAGGCTGATTCCTAGCTTTTAGTTTGAGCAATTGAGTGGATAATGTTGCTATCCACTATGATAAGATTGGTATGGGAACAAAAGCAAGTTTTAAGGAGAAGAGGGGAAGGTCTTGAATTCATTTTGGCTGTTTGTGTTTGAAGTGCCTATTAGTAGAGAGATTGAGTCTGACTCTCAGGGGAGAGAATTAGGCTTGGGATATAAAGTCAGAATTCGTAGGTTATGGGTGGTAATAGAAGCTAAGGGAGTGGATGAAATCATTTAGGAAAAAATGTAAAGTGAGAAGAGAAAGGGTCTAAGATGGGACCTTGAGTCATATCACATTGAGTTCATATAAACATTTGAAGGTTACAGAGAGGAAGTTGAACTGCCAAAGGAGAAAGAAGGAGAGATTAGAGAGCCAAAGCTCAAGAAAACCATGGCAGGAACAAGTCTTGTAAATCAGGAGGAGAGATCAATTTCAGAAGGAAAGAATGGTCAGATTTATAAAATATAATTGGAAGGTTATGTTAGTTAAGGCTTGATAAGTGTCCATTTGATTTAGCAACAAATAAATCATTGAATCCTAGTGAGATCCATTTCAATGAGGTGGAGGGAGCAAAAAGTATTTTGAAATGAATTCAAGAGTAGGTGGGAGGTGAGAAAATGGAAACAGTGTGTATATATAGTTGCTTTCAGACACTTTGTTTTGAAGTTGCGAAGTGAGACAAAACCTAGAGAAAGAAATAGGACCAAGGGACAGTTTAACAAAGGATCCATAGCACACTGGTTAGGTGGAAAAAAAAAAAGAAAGGATACAGTAGAATGGGAGATACTGGGAATTTATAAAGGAAAGAGATTTAATTGACTCATTTCAGCATGGCTGTGGAGGTCTCAGGAAACTTACAATCATGGGCAGAAGGGGAAGCAAACGTGTTCTTCTTTACTTGGTGGCAGCTGTGATGTGGCAAGGAAAATGGCTTCAGCCAGGCTAAAATGTAATGGCTTCTCAGGCTCACAGGCTATGTGCAGGCTCACAGGCTAGTGATAAGGCACTGCGATTAATCAGGCCAATGCCAGGTGCAGACACCAGCCTCATTTCAATGGAATTCAAGAACTCGCCGCTCAGGGTCACACGGACCCTGAGAAGAAACCCCCTTGTCTCTAGCTGCTGGCCTTGGCTTCTGAACAAACTGCTTG
>CAUYQU010023318.1:0-41774 GCA_963574635.1 Cheracebus regulus | reverse complement strand
TCAGAGATTATGTTTCAAATCACTGAAGGCTAAGTTCAAGACCAGCCTGAGAAACATGGTGAGACCCTGTCTAAAAAAAAAAAAAATGAAAAAAAAATTGAAAAAGCAATTTGGGCTGATTTTTTTTTTTTTTTTTTTTTTAAGGTGGGGTTTCACCATGATGGCCAGGCTGGTCTTGAACTCCTGACCTCAGGTGATCCACCCACCTCAGCCTCCCAAAGTGCTAGGATTACAGGCGTGAGCCACCGCGCCCGGCGGGCTGATTTTTTTATGTGTTTGTTTTTTTTCATTTTATAGTTCCAGTAACTCTTTTTGGTGTATTTTACGAAAAGTTTGGCCCATAATGCATTACAAGGAAAAAAAATCCTTTTCGTCACCACATAGAGTTTGAGAAGCAAGCACTAGTATGCATTCCTTCATATTCCTCCTGCTAGCGCTCAGTTGCACGGTCACATCTAACTATAGCAGAAACTAGAAATGTGATCTCGCTATATGCAGTAGGAAAAGAGACGAACACAGATGTGGTGAACACTAGAAGTCTCTGGCGTGCTTAGCTTGCACTTTCACAAGCATCATGTTTGAAGCGGAAGAGGAAGGACTAAGTGCCGAAGGGGCGATTGAGCTGCAGGAGGTATAGCCATGCTACTTGCTTTTTTTTGTTTTGAGACAGAATTTTGCTCTTGTCACCCAGGCTGGAGTGCAGTGGTGCGATCTCGGCTCACCGCAACCTCCGCCTCCGGGCTTCAAGCAATTCTCCCGCCTCAGCCTCCTGAGTAGCTGGGATTACAGGTGCCCGCCACCACGCCCAGCTAATTTCTGTATTTTTAGTGGAGACTAGGGTTTCACCATGTTGGGCAGACTGGTCTATGAACTTCTGACCTCAAGTGATCCGCCCACCTCTGCCTCCCAAAATGCTTGGATTACAGGTGTGAGCCACCCACTGTGCCCGGCCTATTCACACTACTTTTCATCCAGCCTGGAGAAGATTGCCAGCCGCTGGCGTTAGTTACAGTCCAGAAGGATTTAGCTGCAAAAGTCAGGAGGACAAATGTTGTCTGTATTTACTGTCCTCATTTCTCTCACATTCTGGCTTTTCTTTCTATCCTCCCCACCATGCCTTAGTTTACCATTTCCTACTTAAGTATCAAAGTAGCCTCATAACAGGGGTCCCTATCACTAACCTCACATCCCCCACCTCCATTTAGCCTGTGACTCTTATATGTTACTCTTCGTTTTTAAAATAAAATTTTTTTTTTTTTTAAAGACGGGGTTTCACCATGTTGGTCAGGCTGGTCTTGAACTCCCGACCTCAGGTGATCCACCTGCCTTGGCCTCCAAAGTGCTTGGATTACAGGCGTGAGCCACCACGCCCGGCCTATGTTACTCTTCAACAGTTCCTTATCACTTACAGGATTGAGTTAAACTTTTGTCATAGAAAGCCTATAAGGCCATTCACAATCTAGTCCCCACTTCCTAGGCCTCGTCTCCCCACTGTGCCGTGGGCATCCCGTGCCCCAGTCTTGCAGACCTCCTCACCACCCTCTTAGTACTCCTTGCACTGCTGCGCTTCCTTGCCTTGGACTTGTGAGTCCTCACTGGGTTTCTTCCCCCTAGTCTTTCAGCTCTCCACTTAATGTTTCTGCATTTGTGAAAGTTGTTTTGATTTTCCTTTGTCTGGTGAAGCATCCCTTCCTCCAGGAGCATAATTGTTTACTAAAGAATAGCTTATCTCTAGGCTGGGCACAGTGGCTCATGCCCATAATCCTAGCTTTTTGGGAGGCTGGGGCGGGAGGATCACTTGAGCTCAGGCGTTTGAGAGCAGCCTGGGAAACAAAGTGAGACTCTGTCTCTACCAAAAAAAAAAAGATAAAAAAAAAGAAAAGCCAGGCAAGGTGGTGTATACCTGTGGTCCCATCCACGGGGGAGGCCGAGGCAGAAGGATGCCTTAAGCCTAGGAGGTTGAAGCTGTTTGCACCACTCCACTCCAGCTTAGGTGGCAGAGCGAGGCCAACCAAAGAAAACAAAGAACAGCTTTATCCCCAAGGACTAGATTTCTCACCGTTAGACTATGAGCTACATGAGGCCTGAGAACGTTTTTTCCTTTTTTGGAGACAGACTCTCACTCTGTTGCCCAGGCTGGAGTGGAATGGTATGATCACTGCAACCTCTGCTTCCCGGGTTCAAGAGATTCTCCTGCCTCGGCCTCCCGAGTAGCTGGGATTACAGGTGCGCACCACCACGCTCAGCTAATTTTTTGTATTTTTGGTAGAGATGGGGTTTCGTCGTGTTGCCCAGGCTTGTCTCGAACTCCTGAGCTCAGACAATCTGCCCGCCTCGGCCTCCCAGAGTGGTGGAATTACAAGCATGAGCCATGGCGCCCAGCTTGAGGGCCTGTTTTTTATTGTTGTGTCTCAGTGCCTCGTGGTTTCTGGCCAGTAATTGATACTCAGTGAATCGTTGTCAGGTAATAAATGAATCGTTTTCAACTTCTGGACTATCAAAAGAGTAGAGGCTCTCTTTCTTGTCTCTTCCCTGTCTAACAGTAAAAATCCGAGAAAGAGACGACAAGAAGTTGAGATGACAACGGAAGTAGCTAAAGCTTAGATTGAAAAAGGCTCTCGAACGTAGGTGTGTAGGACAGACTGTGCCATCCCAGTGCCTAGAGAGGGGAGACTGCCAGCAGCCTACTCAGCATCCAACGTTTCATGCTTCCTTACTAACCGAACCTGAAATTATTAAGCGCGGCAATGGTCCCAGCTGAAAAACTGAACAGAGTCCTCCCTTATCCATAGTCTCGATTTCCATGGTTTCAAATACCCACGGTCAACCATGATCCAAAAATGTTAAATGGAAAATTTCAGAAATAAGCAATGTGTAAGTTTTAAATTGCTGCCATTCTGAATAGTATGCTGAAGTCTCTTGCTGTCCTGCTCTCTCCTGCAGGGACACGAATCACTCCTTTGCCCTGTGTAGCCACACTGTGTATACTACTCACCCATTCATCACTTAGTAGCCATCTAGGTTATCAGCTGGACTGTCACAGTAGAGATATCACAGTGCTTGCACGCAAGTAACCTTTATTTTACTTAGTAATGGCCCCAACAGCTGGGCGTGGTGGCTCACGCCTATAATCCCAGCACTTTGGGAGGCCAAGGCTGGTGGATCACGAGGTCAAGAGATCAAGACCATCCTGGTCAACATGGTGAAACCCTGTCTCTACTAAAAATACAAAAATTAGCTGGGCATGTGGCGCATGCCTGTAGTCTAGCTACTCGGGAGGCTGAGGCAGGAGAATTGCTTGAACCCGGGAGGCGGAGGTTGCGGTGAGCCGAGATTGCGCCATTGCACTCCAGCCTGGGTAACAACAGCGAAACTCCGTCTCAAAAAAAAAAAAAAATAAATAATAATAATAATAATGGCCCCAACATGCAAGAGTAGTGATGCTGGCATATTGCTATAATTGTTCTATTTTATTATTAGCAATTGTTGTTAATCTCTCACTATGCCTAATTTATAAATTAAACTTTATCATAGGTATGTGTGTGTAGGAAAATGAGTTTATATAGGGTTCGGGCTATCTGTGGTTTTAGGCATCCACTGGGGGTCTCGAAATGTATCCCTGTGGATAAGGGGGACACTGTGTCTCTCAGAGTCCACTGTAGATAGAAGTAGCAATACAATGTAGATAGAAGTATTCAGGTGGGGCTTCTTGGACAGCTTCGAATGGCTGGCTTAGCTGAAGGTCTTCCTTTTTACTTTTGTCTCCTCTTCGTTCCTGCTGTCTGGAGCATGATGTGGCATCTAGAGTTTGGAAATCTTGCTACCAGGAAGCAATTCCAAGGATAGAAGCCATGAGTTTGGGATGGCAGAGGGTCAGAAGGAACTTGAGTCTTCAATGAGATGTAGCCATCCCATCAGCCCTGGATTGCCTATTTTGACCTTCTTCTGCATAAGAGTAAAATAAACTTTCAGTTTCTTTAAGCTGCTCTTAAATAGATTTTCTGTTTTTGCTTGTTTTTAAAACGGAGTCACACTCTGTTGCCCAGGCTGGAGTACAGCGGTGCGATCTTGGCTCACTGCGACCCTCACTTCCTGGGCTCGTGATTCTCTTGCCCCACCCTCCCAAGTAGTTGGGATTACAAGTGTCTACCACCATGCCTGGCTACTTTCTTGTATATATATACATTTTTTTTTTTTTTTTAGTAGAGATGGGGTTTCACCATGTTGGTCAGGCTGGTCTCGACCTCCTGACCTCAAGTGATCCACCCATCATGGTCTCCCAAAGTGTTGGGATTACAGACAGAGCCCCCGCGCCCAGCCAGATTTTCTGTTTTATGAAGCCAAACTGAATCCTAACTAATACAAGAGAAATATTAACAGAATAACTCCGTATGTTAGGTATTTTATACATATTACTTCTTTTTATCTTCATGAAAGTGCTACCAAAGTTGGCCAGATTACACCTTGCTAGCTATGTGTCATTAGGTAAGTTACTTCACCTTTCTGTGCCTCAACTTCCCCATCTGTAAAATGAAGACAATATAGCACTGCCTCTAGAGCTGTGAAAATTGGACAAGTTCATGTAGGTACAGCATTTAGAATTGTGTTTGGCACATGGTAAGTGCTCGGTGTTAGCCGTTATTGTATTTGCAATAACACAATCATGTTTAGAGGCCTATTAGAGCTCAAAAAGCTTTAGTAATTTGCTTAAGTGGTGACATAGTAAGTGATAGGGCCAAGATTCAAACTCAGAGCTGTCTGACTTTTAAAACTGTGCATTTCCCCATTGTACCTGGGAAGGACCCAGTGTGGGTCAGCTGCAGGGTGGAGGGACTAGAACCGGAACGGGTAAATGAACTCCTGTCTTTTGCTCCTGTGTAACTCGGTGAGTCTTCCCAGTGGAGGCGCTGAGGTCCATCTCGCCCTCTCGTGGCCATAGGGCTCACTGTGAGCTCCTGGCAATCAGTGAGGGAAGCCAGAGGGGAGGACTCAAGTCAGCAAAGCGTTTGGCTTGGCCCATCTATGGAAGAAAGATGGGGGATTCAAACAGAAGGGAGACAGCTAGCAAGGTCAAAGGAACCATGCTTAGCTTAATGCTCAGCATCCTAATTGCAAATCCATTCCCAGGGCTACAAATATCAGCCTCCCATAAAAATGAAACCCAGAAAACTCCAGGCGGTTGATAAGACTTTTCAAAACATGATATGAGGCTCTCAAGAGAAGAAATGGGAGATACAGTCCCCTCCCAAGGACCTCGTCGTATAAATAATCCATTTGAGCAATCAAAAGGCAGAATTGTATATGATTATGAGCGTGATTCTACAGTCAGACTGTCCGGGTGTGAATCCTGCTACTTACTCTATGACCTTGGGCAAGTTACTTAATGAATCTGCACTTTGGTTTCCTCACTTAAAATGGAGATGATAATACTTCACAAGCTCATTATGGTTTTGTTTTTTTTTTTTTGAGGCAGAGTCTCACTCTGTCACCAGGCGCCAGACTGGAGTGCAGTGTCGCGACCTCGGCTCACTGCAACCTCCACCTCCCGGGTTCAAGCAATTCTCCTGCCTCGGCCTCCCGAGTAGCTGGGATTACAGGCGCGCACCACCACGCCCAGCTAATTTTTGTATTTTTAGTAGAGACAGGGTTTCACCATGTTTGCTAGGATGGTCTCGAGCTCTTGACCTCGTGATCTGCCTGCCTCGGATTCCCAAAGTGCTGGGATTACAGGCGTGAGCCCTGGCGCCCGGCCCTGTTTTGTTTTTTTGAGGTGGAGTCTTGCTCTGTTGCCCAGGCTGGAGTGCAGTGGTGCTATCCCGGCTCACTGCAACCTCCGCCTTCCGAGTTCTCCGGCCTCAGCCTCCTGAGAGGTCATTATGAAAATCACATGAGGTAACGTTTGTAAAGTAATTAAAACAGTAACAGTAAGTGCTTAAGTGTTTTTAAAAAAATATATGCAAAACAAGTATACATTTACAATCATAATTTATAAATAACATATAAGTGAAATACTCATTGTGTGGTTTACTTCCATAAGAATTCATAATTGGAAAAAATTATAGAAAAAAAGAAATCAAGAAGGGTTTCACTGAAAGTGTGAAACTGAACAATTGGTAGGATCCGAGTAGACACAGAAGTGTGGCCCAGATCTGGGGATTAATAGGCAGAGTATGGAGGCAGCAACTGGCATGGCTGGGGACAGATGAGATGGAGAGTGAGAAGGAATGCCAGACAGTGGGACTGGAATTGGAGAGTAGGGAGACCGAGGTGCAGACCTGATTGTGTAAGGCTTAGAAAGCTAGATTTGCTGTAGTAGGTGATGGAGAATTGTTGAGATTTTTCAGAGGGAAATGATATGATGAAAGGGAAGTTTTGGCTGGTCACAGTGGCTCACACTTGTAATCTCAGTACTTTGGAAGGTCAAAGCAAAAAGATTGCTTGAGTTCAGGAGTTTAACGCCAGCTTGGGCAACTTGGCAATACCCTATCTCTACACAAAATATGAAAATTAGGCCGGGCATGGTGGCTCACGCCTGTAATCCAAACACTTTGGAGGCCAAGGCGGGCGGATCACACGAGGTCGGGAATTCAAGACCAGCCTGACCAACAATGGTGAAACTCCGTCTTAAAAATAAATAAATAAATAAAAATACGAAAATTAGCCAGGCACGGTGGCATACACCTGTAATCGCAGCTACCTGAGAGGTTGAGGTAGGAGAATGGCTGAACCCCTGAGGCAGACATTATGGTGAGCTGAGACTACGCCACAGCACTCCAGCCTGGGCAACTAAGCGAGACTCCGTTTCAAAAAAAAAAAAAGAAAGCTTTTAGTTTTATACACTGAAAACTTTGGATGAAGGATATTTTAAATTTCAATCAACAGCCCTTAATCACAGCTTAGATGTAGAGGACCTGGGAGAGGAAGTCATCAAAAGGAACCCCAAGATTTCTTGGGAACAATAATAGTGTCCTCACCAGGCTTCTCCAGCAGGGATCCTTCCAGTGATAGGTCCTTCCTGGTGAGTTTAGGAAGCCAAAGTTTCAGAATCAAGAATGCATTTGTGTTTACTACTTAGTTATTTTTAGAGACAAGGTCTCTCCATGTTGCTGAGTGTGGAGTGCAGTAGCTAGTCACAGGCGTGCTAATAGCTCACTACAGCTTGGAACACTGGGGTTCAAGGGATGCTCCCGCCTCCACTTCCTAAGTAGCTGGCATTACATGAGTTTGCCATCATGTCTGCAGGCTTTAATGAATGGTTTAAGAATAGTTTCAGGCCGGGTGTGGTGGCTCAAGCCTGTAATCCCAGGATTTTGAGGGGCTGAGGCAGGTGTGTTACCTGAGATAGGGAGCTCGAGATCAGCCTGGCCAACATGGTGAAACCCCGTCTCTACTAAAAATACAAAAATTAGCTAGGCATGGTGATGCATGTTGGTAATCCCAGCTACTCTGGTGGCTGAGTCAGGAGAATCTCTTGAACCCCGGAGGCGGAGGCTGCAGTGAGCTGAGATGATGCCACTGCTCTCCAGCCTGGGTGACAGAGTGAGACTCTGTCTCAAAAAAAAAAAAAAAAAAAATAGTTCCAGATTTACAGAAAAGTTGCACAGATAGTCCAGAGGGTTCTCATATACCCAGCACCCAGTTTCTCCTATTTTTTTTTTTTTTTTTTTTTGAGAAGGGGTTTTGCTCTTGCTGCCTGGGCTGGAGTGCAATGGCCCAGTCTTGGCTCACTGCAACATCTACCTCCCGGGTTCAAGCAATTCTCCCGCCTCAGCCTCCCAAGTAGCTGGGATTACATGTGCCCACCACCACGCCCAGCTAATTTTTGTATTTTTCTTTTTTTTTTTTTTGAGATGGAGTCTCGCTCTGTAGCCCAGGCTGGAGTGCAGTGGTGTGATCTAGGCTCACTGCAACCTCTACCTCCCGGGTCCTTGTTCAAGCAATTCTCCTGCCTCAGCCTCCCAAGTAGCTGGGATTACAGGCACAAGCCACCATGTCCAGCTAATTTTTGTATTTTTTAGTAGAGGTGGGGTTTCACCATGTTGGTCAGTCTGGTCTTGAACTCCTGACCTTGTGATCTGCCTGCCTCAGCCTCCCAAAGTGCTGGGATTACAGGCATGAACCACCGCAACCAACCAGTTTCTCCTATTATTAACATCTTACATTAGTGTGGTACATCTGTCACAGTTAATGAACCAATAATTACACTTTATTATTAACTGAAGTCTATACTTTATCAGATTTCCTTAGTTTTAAATTTCACATCCTTTTTCTATCCCAGGATCCCATCCAGGATGCACCACATGATATTTATTCATAGTGTCTTCTCAGGCTCTTCTTGGCTGTAGCAGTTGTTTCTGCTTTTTATCCTTGTCATCCCATGTCAATTCACTGACTAATAGGAGCAAAACTCTTATCTGAGCTAACCATGCACAGGATATAGGAGCAGCAGATATTAAGAGTTGAGTCTAGATCTGTGAAGTCTATGTGGCCGCAGCTGCTCTCATTGAGAGCTCATATCTCTCAGTGCCCCTGTTAGTCTTTTGTTATAATGAATGTTAGGGCACTTTAGGATTCAGAGACAGACGTCGGGACACAGACTTCCTCGCCATCTGTCTTGCTCCTGCTCTTATTTATTCATTTCTTGAGACAAGGTCTCACTCTGTTGCCCAGGTTGAAGTGCAGTGGTGGAATCACCCCCACTTCAGCCTGGACCTCCCGTAGTCAAGCTATCCTCCCACCTCAGGCCCCCGAGTGGCTGGGATTACTGGTGTGCACCACCATGCCCCGCTATTGTTTTATTTCTTGTAGAGGCAGTCTCGCTGTGTTGCCCAGGCTGGTCTTAAATTCATGGGCTCAAGCAATCCACCTGCTTTGGCCTTCCAAAGTGCTGGAATTGTAGGCATGAGCCACCACATTGGGCCTTCCTGTTCTCATTACACCTGCCAGATGCAGGACTCTAATCTGATGTGAGTCATAAGACCCTGATTCCAGAGATGCCCTGTAGCCTGGAGGAAGAAATGCTGCAGAGAGAGACCAAGAAGAATCTAAACAGACATGCCCTGCTGGGTTTCCCCGATCAGTCTGTTAGTATATATATCATGATTGAACATTATATAGATAGATAGATAGATAATGTTCACATATATATATATGTAATAACGTGTGTGTGTGTGTGTGTGTGTGTGTGTGTGTGTGTGTGTGTGTGTAGAGGGAAAAAAAAAAAGTCTCAGGAGGACAAGGTTGGGAGCTGAACGCGTGGAGGTTCCTGGAGGGTGGCTTGCCCTGACAGGACATGGAAGCTCTGCACCCCTCCCCTGATACCTTGGCCTATCCATCTCTCCATTCGTATCCTTTGTCATACCCTTTCTAATAAACTGGAAAACCAAAATGTCTCCCTGAGTTCTGTGAGCTGCTGTAACAAATTAATTAAACCCAAAGAGGGGGCTCTAGGATCCCCAACTTGAAGCTGGTTGGCCGTAAGTTCTGGTGGCTTGGGTTTTTTTTTTTTTTTTTTTTTTTTTTTTTAAAAAAGATGGGGTTTCACCATGATGGCCAGGCTGGTCTTGAACTCTTGACCTCAGGTGATCCACCCACCTCGGTCTCCCAAAGTGCTAGGATTACAGGTGTGAGCCACTGCGCCCGGCCTTTTTTTTTTTTTTTTTGAGACAGAGTGTCACTCTTGTTCCCCAGGCTAGAGTGCAATGGCAAGATCTTGGCTCACTGCAACCTCTGCCTCCCAGGTTCAAGCGATTCTCCTGTCTCAGCCTCCCGAGTAGCTGGGATTACAGGTGCCCGCTACCACACCGAGCTAATTTTTGTATTTTTAGTAGAGTTGGGGTTTACCATGTTGGAGAGGCTGATCTTGAACCACTGACCTCAGGTGATCCGCCCACTTCAGCCTTCCAAAGTGCTGGGATTACAGACGGGAGCCACCACTGCCGGCCCAGGCTTGGGTTTTGACTGGTGTCTGAATGGGGTGGGCGGAGGCAGTTTTGGGGCTTAAGCCCTCAACCTGTGGCCTCCCGCTAGATGGTGTCAGAATCAAATTAGAAGACACCCAGCAGGTGTCTGCTGCAGAACTGATTGTTTGCTGGTAGGGAGAAATCCTCCATATTTGGTCACAGAAGTCTTCTGTCTGTGTTGATTGTTGCAGTTGAGTGAGATAACAGGAGCAAACACTCTGAGTGTGTGTGTTTTCCCACACACAAGATCCCTATCCCCATTCTTCCTCCTGCTCCAATCTCCCTTCTCTGAGGCTCTTAGACACCCTCCCTTGCCCGTATCCCCTCCAGCATCCTGCACTTCCCTTCTTTGCCCTCTGGCTTGAACCTAACAATGGTAAATCTTCTTTGAAGTCAGATGCTACTTTTTAGCCTTTCTTGCCAAAGGTTAAGATTACTCCCACCTATGGCCATAAACTTGCTTTGTATTCATTAATGTATTTAAATTTTTTTCCTATTTAGGGTAGCTGGCAGGTATTATTAGTACCAGGTCTCCAGTACAATTCTAAGAAGTTGCTCCTTCTAATATTGGGGGCTACAAAAAGTAAAGACAGGGAGGTTGAGAATGAGTGCTGGTATACTGGAGAAGTTAATTTGCTTGGGTTGTCTGTGTCCTAAGTAAAGATGAGACGCATAAGTGCAGATGTTCTGGAGAAAGTTGGAAATACTGATTCAGTACATGGATGAGAGGTCAGTGTTAAGTAGAGATTTGAAAGTTGTCTGCTTGTGGTGGCTCACGCGTGTAATCCCAGCACTTTGGGAGACTGAGGTGGGTGGATCATCTGAGGTCCAGAGTTCAAGACCAACCTGACCAACATGGAAAAACCCCATGTCTACTAAAAATACAAAAATTGGCCGGGCTTGGTGGCACATGCTTGTAATCCCAGAGAATTGCTGGAACTAGGCTGGGCGTGGTGGCTCACGCCTGTAATCCAAGCACTTTGGGGGCCAAGGTGGGCGGATCACCTGAGGTCGGGAGTTCAAGACCAGCCTGACCAACATGGTGAAACTCCGTCTTAAAAAAAAAAAAAAAAAGAGAGAGAGAGAATTGCTTGAACTCGGGAGGCAGAGGTTGTGGTGAGCCAAGATTGTGCCATTGCACTCCAGCCTGGATAACAAGAGCAAAACTCTGATTCAAAAAAAGAAAGAGAAAGACAGAAAGAAAGAGAGAAAGTTGTCTGTTTTTGGAGGTGTCAGGAGAAAGCATGAGAGTGAATGAGCCACTGAGGGGGAAGTGTGCAGGGCAGAGGAAAGGAAAGACCTTTGTCACAGCTATTGGGGATAGCTGGGAAAGGCAAGAAGTACCCACAGGGACACGGGAGGGCTAGAGCTGTGGAAGATAATAGACAGAGATAGAAATCCAAGGAGAAAGAGTGAAAAAGTAGAGAACAGAAGCACGAGAGACATCCAGTAGAAGGAAGACTCAGAAAAGCCTTCAGTTTCCAAGCTCAACTGCAGGTGAGCGACAAGGGGACTTGGAATTACTGGGTATACTTGGAGATGGTGAATAGAAAGCAAAGAAATACGGCCAGGTGCGGTGGCTCACGGCTGTAATTCCAGCACTTTGAGAGACTGAGGCAGGCAGATCGCCTGAGGTCAGGAGTTCAAGATCAGCCTGGCCGACATGGTGAAACACCATCTTTACTAAAAATACAAAAATTAGCCAGGCATGGTGGCACATGCCTATAGTCCCAGTGCCTTGTACTTGGTAGGTGTTCAATAAATATTGCTGAATAAAGGAAGAAACGCAGGCCTGCTAGCCCTTGGCTGAATGCTATGGTACCTAGTGAGGATAGACTGCTGGAGGGCAGGCCTGTTAGGGGACCGAGGGCAGAAATCCCCTCCTGCTTCCATATAGGCAGCCAAGAGCTGGCCTGGGACACCAGCTGGGTGCTTTTCCCAGCCCTTTGCATTCCAGCTGAGCCCTGTATACAATGAAGAAAGACATGACAATGTGGTGACATGATTTAGGTTAATGAGCTACTGATCACCTGCCAAGTGGGTGGGAAGTTGTTTTTTTTTTTCTGCCTACTTTTGTAGAAAAAATTTTTTATGAATGACTCATCTTGTCTCATTACTGCGAGTACAAATTTGTGAGCTGGTAATAAGAGGTCAAAACCTAGGGAGAACATATCCACCCCCACTCCCCAACACCCAGTTTCTGGTGGGTGGATATGCTCATTATCTTGATTGTGGTAAAAATTTCATGGATGTATACATATGTCAAAACTATCAAATTGCACACTTTACATTTGTGTGGTTTACTGTTTGTCAGTTATACCTCGGTGAGGCTGTTTATGAAAAGGAAGAATCTTCTATGTAAACTTTTTATAATCACAGAGTTTGGATATTTAATTTACTAACTTGCATATATAAATTTATCTAATTCATCTTTGCAGTCAAAGAGAAAGTCATTTCTAAAAAAACTGAACAGCTTTGCGCAGTGGCAGTATCGTAGCCAATGAGGTTTATCGGAGGCACGATTATTGCTAATTGAAAACTTTTCCTAATACCCCGCCATGATGACTTGAAATGTAGTTGGCATTGACAATTTTTGACAGTCTCTATGGAGACTGAATAAAAAAATAAAATAACTGGACAATTATTTGGGAGAAAACAAAGGACAGCCCAGGAGACTAAATACAAAGAGTGTCATTGTAGAATTTGTAACCACACACCAGGATAAACTAGCCTCTCCCACTCCTGAGGGGAGAAATGAGGAAAAAGTGTTTGCTTAGCTGGGGTGAGAATGTTGCATTCTTTTGTAAGCTTTTTGTAATTCTTTATCTGGTTGACTTTCTCCTTGAGACCAGCCTTTCCTTGGCCCCTTCAATCTACAGGAAATCCTCCCTTTCCTGTAGAGAGAAAGATAACTTTCTCCAGTTGTTCGGCACTCGGCTGGCCCCAGGGTTCTATTTCTTAGTCCCCGTGATGTGCTACAGAACTTGAGACACATGAATATATCAAGTCCCTCAACCCCCTTATTATAAAAGGATACAGGCACACACCACCATGCTTGGCTCCTTTTTTTTTTTTTTTTTTAAAGATGAGGTTTCACCATGATGGCCAGGCTGGTCTTGAACTCCTGACCTCAGGTGATCCACTCACCTCAGCCTCCCAAAGCGCTAGGATTACAGGTGTGAGCCACCGCGCCCGGTGCTCGGCTACTTTTTGTAGAGACGAGACCTTGCTACATTGCCCAGGCTGGTCTTGAACTCCTGATCTCAAGCAATCCCCCCACCTTGACCTCCCAAAGTACTGGGATTACAGCCTTGAGCCACTGCACCCAGGCATAAATTTGTGTTTTACAAGCCACTAAATTTGTGGTAATTTGTTATAGCAGCCATAGATGGTACCTGACACACAGTAGATGTTGAATAAGCATTTGTTACTTGACCAACTTCTACCTGGTACTTGAGCTAGTAATAAAAATACTTCACAATTTTTACTGTTGTACAATAGCAAAGTGTGTTCACATTCTTAATCTCATTTTGTCACACTTATTAGCCTTACTTTATACTTTATAAAAATAAATAAATATATATATATATATATATATATATATATATATATATAAATACACATGGGACTTTCGGCAACTGGGCAATTTGGGCAAATATATATATATATTTATACATATATTTAATCTATTTTTACATATGTAATTTATTTATATATATTTATACTTTTTTTTTTTTTGAGACAGAGTCTTACTCTGTTGCCCATGCTGGAGTGAAGTGGCAAAATCTTGCAAGTGGGGTGATCGTGGCTCACTGCAACCTCTGCCTCCTGGGTTCAAGTGATTCTCCTACCTCTGCCTGTGAAGTAGCTGGGATTACAGGTGTCAGCCACCACACCCAACTACATTTTGTTATTTTCGGTAGAGATGAGGTTTCACCATGTGGCCCAGGCTGATCTCAAACTCCTGACCTCAGGTGACCCACCAGGCTTGGCCTCCCAAAGTGCTGGGATTACAGGTGTGAGCCACCGCTCTCAGCCACCACTCCCAAGTCCCGTACATTTTAAAGCAAAAGTAGATTTAGAACCAATATCCTTGTTTTCTCTTTAAATGACATTGTGTCAACAATAAATGACATAAAAAAAATCATTCATAATCCTTTTATTCCATTTAAAAGATCAACCAGTTTTATTTTTCCATGTCTTTGAGGTCTCATCTATACAAATACACATTAAAAATATTTGTAACTGTATTGTGTATGTGTAAATACATGCATATATATAAAACTATACATAAACGACATAAACCATACATGTGCGTATATATGCAGTTTTTATTTTTTCTGTTCAATATTATTTTATCACCCAGTGCATTGGTTTGAATTCTCTGGGAAGGAAATGCTCAAAGTTAGGAGCAGAAGAGGGTTATTGCAGGTAATGGCTGTGAAAGATAAAGGGAGAGGAGGCCGATGGGTAGGGAGAGCCTCAAGTCATGGTGTGGATCTGACAAAGTCTCAGTCCACTCAGCGGGGAGACCTGGGACGACGTTGGGCAGAAATGGCCAGGCTTTAGTATGCACAGCATGCTCAATCATCGCCTGGAGGCTGCCTGGGAAGAGCGTGGTCTTAAGAGGCACACGGTAGTGAACCCTGAAGTTGCTGCGGCTGGAAGCTGTCTGTGAAAGGAATCCAAGTGGGGTACCTCCAGGGCTGCTCCAGTCCACCCCTTGTATCATGTGGATTCACTTCTCCAAACATAATTGGGAAGGGCTTCTCTTCCTGTGAAAAACTTAGATGAGTGTGATTAGTGGAATAATACACAGCCCCCATTGCTGCAGTTGTTCTTGAAGCTGCAACGGGTACTCATTGTTTCCTTCCTCGACTCTAACTCCCTCCTCCCTTAGCTGTCACTTCTGCTAGTCTCAGTGGCTTACTGATGCTGTGGCCCAAACCCTAATTCCTCAGGGGTCTGAGGCCCCCTTCTCAGGCCAGGGTTGCTGCACTTATTCATTCATAGTCACAACTAAGCAAAATAATACCAACAAATGCCCATGCTGTAATCTCAGCACTTTGGGAGGCTGAGGAGGGGTGGATCGCCTGAGGTCAGGAGTTCAAGACCTGCCTGACCAACATGGTGAAACCCTGTCTCTACTAAATACAAAACGTGGGCTGGATGTAGTGGCGGATGCCTGTAATCCCAGCTACTCGGGAGGCTGAGGCAGGAGAATCGCTTGAACCCGGGAGGAGGAGGTTGCAGTGAGCCGAGATTGTGCCACTGCCCTCCAGTCTGGGCAACAAGAGCAAAACTCCATTTAAAAAAAAAAGAAAGACAGGCCCAAGTGAGTCACCACACCTATTCTTCCCTGCCCCGATTGTGTAACAGCAGCCCCACCTCTTTCCCAAGCAAGGTCAGCTACACTGGCAATGTGATCGTGATAATTTCTCTTCTTACTTGGTGATTGCTGAATGCAAGGGGTTCAAAGTGCCCAAGTGGTAGCCATACCGTGTAACGCAGTGTGACCTTTGCTTGAAGAATATGGCCCTTTGGGGATCAGAATGTCTCACCCTGCAGACCCCAGAGCTGCAGGAATAGGAGGCATGAAGTCCCTCAGTGGGCCACTGAGAGTGATGATAAGCGGGGTGGTTCTTTTTCTGCTCCAGGTGTCACTCAGAGCTGGCCGTCTTTTGTGCCATCTCGTATATGAGTCTGAGCAATGTGTCTGGTGTGGAAAGTGTTGCCTTCAGAACCTGAAGAGACCTGCCGGGTGCTTTGATTCCTTCTTTGTGGTAGGGGTTGCAAGATGCAGCAATTTGTCTTTTACTTTAGAAAAGGTGTCCTGGCATATCCCTTAAACACCAAACTCCTGAAGCACTGACTGAGGTAGTCATCCTCTGAATCTTAGGGATATCTTCCACAATCTGGAGAACATGTGTCCTTTCTTTTTTTTTTCTTTCAGATGGAGTCTCACTCTGTCACCCAGGCTGGAGTGCAGTGGTGTGATCTTGGCTCACTGCAACCTCCACCTCCAGGTTCAAGCGATTCTCCTGCCTCAGTCTCCTGAGTAGCTGGGACTACAGGCGCTCGCCACCACCCTTGGCTCATTTTTGTATTTTTAGTAGAGACAGGGTTTCACCATGTTGGTCAGACTGATCTCACTCTCCTGGCCTCAGGCAATCCGCCCTCCTTGGTCTCCCAAAGTGTAGGGATTACAGGCGTGAGCCACCATGCCTGGCCGGGTGCGTGTCTTACCAAGGCCTCTAGTATGTTAGCTACTGTCGCTCATCCTGACCGACGGGCATGACGTCATTGATGTCATGGATCAAAGTGATGTCTGCAGGATGTCTGAACTGTCTCGATTGCTTCTGACTAGATGGGGTAGATCCACTGTAAGCTGGACTTTGGCTGGTACTTTTTTACCCATCCCTTATAAGCTCCCACTCCAATAGGGGAGCGAAGGTGATACTTTGGGACTATGTGTCAATGTCAGTGAAGATGCTGTGTCCAACAGTCCTCTGTGCACAGTCACCTGAGTACATACTTACAAGTCCCCGTTTGAAAGGGCTGGGGAATCATCACAGTATATACTTACCATGGTGTTGCCAGTCTGGAGGGACCTGTGTATCTCTATAGTCAATGAATTTTGGGTCTGAAAAAGGACTTAGGTTCTGGAAGCAGAGAAAGGAGCATGCTTTTTTTTTTTACTGAGATCTCCATCCTCAGGTTCCTGCTCATCCATTCTTGCTCTCTGTTGATTACACATCTTCAGCAGGACCCTCGTTTTGACTGCACATCCCTTTTGCCCCTAAGGATACCATGTCCTATTAACCATCAATACAACTCTTCACGTCAAGTCCCTTGCCAGTCTCTCTGATAATTGTAAGCCTCATCCCCTGGCTTCTGGCAATTAAGTGCTGCCACCAGCTTCTACCACTTCTGTACCCCCCTCATCCTGGTTGCCATAAAAGAGCCAAGTTTGTGAGTGCCTCCTCCTTTTAGCACTGGCTTGCAGAAGAAAGCCACCACTAGCTTCTGTGTGACGCTGGCACTTTCACCAGTACACTTTTGATGGCCTCGGTAAATGGGATTCCTGGCCGGTGCGGTGGCTCATGCCTGTAATCCCAGCACTTTGAAGGCCAAGGCAGGCAGATTACCTGAGGTCAGGAGTTCGAGTCCAGCCTGACCAACATGGTGAAACCCCCTCTCTACTAAAAATACAAAAATTACAGGCTCATGTCTGTAATCCCAGCACTTTGGGAGGCCGAGGCAGGCAGATCACGAGGTCAGGAGATTGAGACCATCCTGGCTAACACGGTGAAACTCCGTCTCTACTAAAAACACAAAAAATTAACCAGGCGTGGTGGCTCGAGCCTGTAGTCCTAGCTTCTCGGCAGGCTGAGGTAGGAGAATCACTTGAACCCGGGAGGCGGAGGTTTTAGTGAGCCGAGATCATGGCAATGCACTCCAGCCTGGACAACAGAACAAGACTCTGTCTCAGGGAAAAAAAAAAAAGTACATAAATTAGCCAGGCATGGTGGTGTACATCTGTAATGCCAGCTACCGGGGAGGGTGAAGGAGAATTGCTAGAACCCAGGAGGTGGAGGTTGCAGTGAGCTGAGACTCCACCACTGCACTCCAGCCTGGGTGACAGAGCGAGACTCTATCTCAGAAAAAAAAAAAAAAAAAAAAAAAGGATTCTTCTGGGCCTTCTATGAAGCATCATTTGCTGGGGCTCTGGCCTCTTAAAATTCACTCTATCATGCCTACTTTGCTGAGCCATTTAATCTTTTCTTCCCCCCGTTGCTATGGCAATACAGACATTTGACCTTCACTCAGCAAGCATTATCATTTCCTCCATGCATCTAGGAGCCACCAGGGGCAGGTCCTTACCAGGAAGCTAAATTCAATTTTTTTTTTTTTTTTTGGAGACTTATTCTTGTTTTTGTTGCCCAGGTTGGAGTGCAGTGGCATGGTCTTGGCTCACTGCAACCTCGACCTCCCGGGTTCAAGCAATTCTCTTGCCTCAACCTCCCCAGTAGCTGGGATTACAGACATGTGCCACCTGCTAATTTTGTATTTTTAGTAGAGATGGGGTTTATCCATGTTGGTCAGGGTGGTCTCGAACTCCCAACCTCAGGTGATCCGCCCACCTTGGCCTTTCAAAGTGCTGGGATTACAGGTGTGAGCCACCGCGCCTAGCCAGGAAGTTAAATTCTATCCAAGAAAGTGGTCCCCAAGTAAAAATAACTCACTCTTAACCCACTTTTTTCTTTTCTTCTTCCTTCCTTCCTTTCTTCCTGCCTTCCTTCTTTTCTTCTTTTCTTTCTGCGACAGAGTCCCACTCTGTCGCCCAGGCTGAAGTGCAATGTGCCATCTCAGCTCACTGCAACTTCTGACTCCTAGGTTTAAGCAATTCTCTTGCCTCAGCCTCCTGAGTAGCTGGGATTACAGATGACTGCCACAATGCCCGGCTAATTTTTTTGCATTTTTAGTAGAGATGGGGTTTCTCCATGTTGGCCAGACTGGTCTCGAACTCTTGACCTCAGGTGATCTGCCCGCCTCAGCCTCCCAAAGTGCTGGGATTACAGGTGTGAGCCACTGGACCCGGCCCTCACTTTTATATTTCATCCCCTTTATTAAGCACCATCAAAATCCAATCCCACAGATACTTCCCTACTCTTACCACTAAATGTTGTCCAGTTCCAGCAGGATACTTTGGGTTACAGTCCCTTTCTTTCCTTATCAGGCCTAGCATGTTCTTGCCTACCAGACTATGCTGTAACTTAACCCATGAGAGTTTAACATTAAGATCTTTACAGTCACAAGATTCTGGGAGGGAAGAGGCCTCTGCAGTGTCTTCTCACACTGAGGGAGCTCCAGCTCTTAACAGGGAGGGGTGGGCTCCCTTTTAATGCTGTAAGGGTTCAGAGGAGTGCAGAAAGCCAGAATCTTTGGGGGGCACCCACCCAGTAATTTCCATTCCTTGTGTTAGGGTCCCAGGTTTTCCCAACCAGAGCCCTGACCTTGATTGCAGATCTGCCTCTGGGAGCTCTGTTAAAGTCCTGGAGTTCTGTATTTAGATTTTTTTTGCTCTCCCACTGCTGTAGATAAGGGTCTCTTTGTAAGCCATCAAAAAGGCCCTCTGACCTTCACAGTTAATTTTCAATGTTTGTTACCTACTCTCAGCTTTTCATTATCTCTTGGCAAGTCCAATGCAACTTAATAACAGCCAGCCAATTCCATTGTCCCTGTACTCACTGCTGTCCTTCTGCCTGCCCCACATGCCTGAACTGTTCCGCCGTAGGAACGTTCTCCCATTTCACCGTCAGTGAAAAATTTAGCAACTTGGCTACCACCTTGTTCCAGGGACTATTTGTACCTCATACCATCCAGGAGGGGTTCTTGTTGCCAGCCAGGCAGTGAGTGCTGCAGTTCCCTACACCTATCTTACTGCTCATTTTTTCAGATCACGCCTGGAGTGGTCACCTGAGTCAATTCAAGTTGTCTGGGGAGCAAATGTGAGACAAAGGAGTGCAAGAGGCTTGGCTGGGTGCGGTGGCTCATGCCTGTAATCCCAGCACTTTGGGAGGCTGAGGTGGGCAGATCACGAGGTCATGAGATCGAGACCATCCTCGATAACACTGTGAAACACCATCTCTACTAAAAATACAAAAAAATTATCTGGATGTGGTGGCACTTGCCTGTAGTCCTAGCTACTCGGGAGGCTGAGGCAGGAGAATTGCTTGAACCCAAGAGGTGGAGGTTGCAGTGAGTTGAGATCACAGCACTGTACTTCAGCTTGGGCTACAGAGCGAGACTCTTGTCAAAAAAAAAAAAAAAAAAAAGGCGTGCAAGAGGCTTACTGGTAACACCTGTGATAGATAAAGAAGGAAACAGGAATGGGCAGAGAAAGCCTTTGGATAGGTTTCCCTATGCTGATGAAGTAAAGGAAGCCAGAAGCAAAGCTGGGCAAGAAAAGCCTCAAGCCATGGTGCAAATCCTTCCAAGTTGCAGTCTACCTGGTGGAAAGCTCCAGGGCAAAGGTTATCACACAGAGAAATCAACAGAGGGCAGAAGTGGCCAGGCTCCAGTAAGCACACGGTCAGCCACTGGCTTGGGGCTGTTCAGGAAGAGTGCGGGCTTGGCTCTGACACGGTAGCGGATCCCAAAGGTGATGCAGCTGCAGGCTGACAGCAAACTGCTTTCTGCTTTCTGGCAGTTGAATGGCAGATTCTTTCTAAGGGGTGTCATGGCTGCCGTGTCAGGTATTTTGTCTTGGAGTCCAGTTTTATTCCCATATGTCATGTTGCCTCTGTATTATGAGACTTATCCTTTGAAAAAGATTCAGATAAAGAACCTGAGCAAATCAGGCGATAAATGGGATTCTGCAGAAACTCGCTGCTACAGTGGACGGGGAGAGAACTGGAGGAGTCTCAGGGCTTGCAGGATGTGTGTATAGGTTTGAGCTGCCAAGCTTCTGTCCCCTTCATTGACGAGAGGAGGAAAGCGAGATGGGAGGTAGAATCAGCTGTTGTTTGGGTGTGTGGAGGAAAACTGGCTCTCTCCTCAGAACCGCGTTTAACAACCCAGAAAAAGAATTATGTAGAAGGAATCTGTTCTTTTTCATTTCACGGGAATTGGAAATATGTGGCCTGTCTTGCTTTTTTTTTTTTCTTTTAAATGATACTCTTATTTTGAATATACACTGAAGGCCAGGAGCGGTGGCTCACGCCTGTAATTCCAGCATTTTGGGAGGCCAAGGCGGGTGGATTGCTTGATCCCAGGAGTTCAAGAGCAGCCCAGGCAATCTAGGGAAACCGCATCTCTACTATTTAAAAATCAACAACAACAAAAATGAATGTATACTGGAGACTTTGAATCTACTGGAATTTAGCTGCTCAGAGCATGAGAGGTGGGACAAATAGGGGCCAGAGGTTGTGGGGAGAAACAGGAATTGGGACGGGAGACTTTCCCATGTCAGGAGTGACTCTGATTAAGCTGAAAAGAGTTGCTTGGAATGCTTTGTCCCGAACAGTTACCCTTTTTGTACCAGATTTGGTTACACTTACTCACGCTCCCAGCTGATAACAAAAGGAAGAGATGGGAGGCAGAAGACTTTTTCCTCTTTGAGAAACCCAAAGGAAATAATACAGTTATGAAATCTGGGATCATCTTCAGAATTCTCAGAGAAAAGAGAGACCCAGATATTTTGGAAGACTTGGCTAGGAGTCCAGCTTTCCCAGGGGTAGACTTAGAATACAGGTCTTCTGACTCCTGAGCTGGTACTCTACCTCAGTGGTGTCCATTCGTGACATCTCCGCAACGCCGCCTCCCTAGGCAGACTGAGAAAAGAGTGGATGACATGGGTCAGAAAGAATGAAATCGCTTTCGGGGACTCTTGGAAGTTATGTACCCAATGATCGGACATGTATATAAAGTGAGTGTATACAGTGACCATTTCTTATTATCTTCCCTAATCATAACCAGAATAGAAATTGTACTCAGCCAGGAAAAGCCCCAAGTGTTAGTATAATTACGTACAATTATTGTTGTTGAAGAGCAAAGTATTTGTAAACAAAGCTCAAGAGAGAAATGATGAGTAATATGCTAAAGGAGCATCAGGGTGAGTGGTCCTTGCTTTTCTCTCCTTTTGCTAACACTGTGGTTGTTTTTTGTTTTTTTTTTTTTGAGATGGAGTTTCGCTCTTGTTAACCAGGCTGGAGTACAATGGCACGATCTCGGCTCACTGCAACCTCCGCCTTCTGGGTTCAAGCGATTCTCCTGCCTCAGCCTCCCGAGTAGCTGGGAGTACAGGTGTGCACCACCACGCCCAGCTAATTTTTGTATTTTTAGTAGAGACGGGGTTTCACCACGTTGGCCAGGATGGTCTCGATCTCTTGACCTCATGATCCACCCACCTTGGCCTCCCGAAGTGCTAGGATTACAGGCGTGAGCCACCGCGCCTGGCTTGATTTTGTATTTTTAGTAGAGACGGGTTTCTTCATTTTGGTTAGCCTGGTCTTGAACTCCCGACCTCAGGTGATCCACCTACCTCAGCCTCCCAAAGTGCTGGGATTACAGGCATGAGCCGCCACGCCCCACTTCATTCCATTATTAACAGGTAGTCTTTGAGAGAACAATTCAGTACAGTTGTTAGTGGTATGAGTGAGTCTTGGAGAACTCAGGAAAGAACTGCAGGAGAGGAATTTGGTTCCAAATCCACTTCTTTGGTGAAACCTCTGATTTAACCAAAACTTTCTCTATTATCCCATTTCACAAAATAAAACAACTCTCTTGAACATCTATCAGTGTTGTTTAGTTCTTTCTGGATATTATATTTGCTGTAATATTCTGCTTTTGCTGTATCTATAAACTGGCCAATTTTGCTATCTGTTTTTTGAAAATGTTTTTTAAAATAGAGCTGGGGCCTTATTCTGTTGCCCAGGCTGGTCTTGAATTCCTGGGTTCAAGCAATTCAACTACAGAAATCAAGTTATCCTCCTGTTTTGGCCTTCCAAAGTGCTGGGATTAGAGGTGTGAGTCATCACACCTGGCTGTGTAGCATTTCCTAAGGAGAAGGATCACCTCTCTTCTGAACTCTGGAAAAAGACCAGGGTGTTGCCTTTGTCACCTGTGCCTGGGTGTCCCTTTCAGACTGAGTGCTTCCTTGAGGAAGAGATGACAAAGGCAGTGACTCAGAGGCTCCCACTTATCCTTGTAATCCATGTCCATGGTGCCAGGTAACCACCCAAGTTGATATTTACTACAAACCACCTTGTTAAGGTGTTATCTAGGAGAGTTTAGGAGCTTCTGCCTTTCCAATATCTGGGTCAACTAAACATCCCACATTTAAAAAAAAGAAAAAAAAAAAAAAAGCTCCTTACAAAAACCTGGGAGGGTGAGGTGGCTCATGCCTGTAATCCTGGTATCTTGAGAGGCCGAGGCAGGCAGATGGCTTGAGGTCAGGAGTTCAAGACGAGCTTGGGCAACACGGAAACCCATCTCTACTAAAAATACAAAAATTAGTCTGGTGTGGTGGTGTGTGCCTGAAGTCCCAGCCACTCAGGAGGCTGAGGTGGGAGGCTCGCTTGAGCCTGGGAGGCAGAGGCTGCAGTGAGCTGAGACTGTATCACTGGACTCCAGCCTGGGTGGCAGATAAGACTGTGTCTCAATTAAAAAAAAAAAAAAGCAAAAACAAAAACAAAAAATCCCAAAACAAGCCGGGCATGGTGGCTCACACCTGAAATCCTAGTCCTTTGGGAGGTCAAGGCAGGAGGATCATTTGAGGACAGGAGTTCGAGCCAAGTCTGGTGAAACCCTGTCTCTACTAAAAAAAAAATACAACAAATTATCCGGAAACTGCTTGAACCTGGGAGGCGGAGGTTGCAGTGAGCAGAGATCAGGACACAACACTCTAGCCTGGGCAACAGAGCAAGACTCCATACAACAAAAACAAACAAACAAATACTATCCCATGGGAGTGTCTCTGAACCTATTCTGGTTCGGGGGATGCCCAATAAAAGAAAAATTAAAAAAAAGTATTTTGAAAGCCACCCAGTGTTCAGGAGGTGCCATCCTGGAAGGACATTTCCTCTTCTGTCCCCACCGCCACCACATCTTTTTTTGCTGTTCCTTCCCAGGGCAAGGGCTGGTTTGATGGCCCTAATCCTTACATACAGCTTCCTCTGGAATGCAGAGACTTTGCATCCCAGCTAAGGAGTTGGTAGGTGGACTTTACCCCGTAGGACCCAACCTGGCTTCTGAAGGCTGGGGGAGGGGCGGCAATGAGCTCCCGAGAACACACCCGACTGGCGGCTGCGTCGAAGATTCCTCTTCCACTTCAAACAGGTACAGGGTCACTATTTGTTGTAACTAAATGAAAACAAAACCCTGAGCCCAGCAACGTAAACTAAGTTAATCTCTTTTTCACATGTCTTAACGGTTAACAGCTAGGAAGCCGGCTTTAATGTTGTTTTAACTGCTGCTGGCATGAGCGGGGTGCCTGCAGTTTGCAGAGCCCCTAGCTTTCCTCTTCTCAGGAACCTGGGATCAGCATCCTGCTTCTCGAGGGGCTAACTCTAAGGTGGATTTACAATTCGGGGTTGAGTCTTTCTCGTTTTAGAACGAAGGTCATTCCTATTCAGGTATAGTTTGCGTCCCCGGTTCCCATTCATTCAGTCAACAAATGTTTATTAAGCACAAAGTATGTGCCAGTCCCAGTTGCAGGCGTTTGGGATGAAGCAAGGCACAGAACAAGAGATCCTTGCTCTGGTGGAGCTTATCTTAGGACGGGAGGCAAAATGATAAAAATGATTTTTAAAATTATATGTTATTAGCTAGAAAGTGATAAATATTCATAGACGATGTCAGGCTGTTAAATGATTGTGGAGGCCACGAGATAAAAGAGAACCAGGCCAGGCGCGGTGGCTGATGCCTGTAATCTCAGCAGTTTGGGAGGCCGAGGCGGTGGATCACATGAGGTCAGGAGTTCGAGACCAGCCTGGTCAATATAGTGAAACCCCCATCTCTACTAAAAATACAAAAATTAGCCGGGTGTGGTGGCTGCGCGCCTGTAATCCCAGCTACTAAGGAGGCTGAAGTGAGAGAATCGCTTGAACCCGGGAGGCGGAGGTTGCAGTGAGCCGAGATCGCACCATTTGCACTCCAGCCTGGGCAACAAGAGCGAAACTCAGTCTAAAAAAAAAAAAAAAAAGTAGAATCCAAGATCAGGGTTCTGGTTCGGGTCAGGGAAAAGGGAGACCAGCTGAGGTGCAGGAGGCTGTGATGTTGGGAACAACGGGGATATTTTCTGCAGAAAGTGACGAAAGAGCATTCTGGTTCCTGCAGAGGTAGGTGAAGGACAGAAAGGGCCCTGGGCGGCGATTCCCGCGGAATACACCGGAGGCGGGAGGCTGCTTCCCAGCAGAGCCCAGAAGATGCTCTGGCCGGCGGCTCCCGTGGTCTGGGCCGGCGGTCACTGGCGGCCAACCGCGACGCCCCCAAAATGGCCTCCGCGCCCCCAGCCGCCCGCGCTGGCCTTCCGTAGCCCGTCGCTCCACGTGACCCGGCCCGCCCCGCGCGGCTGGAGACCCCGGGTCCGGGTCCCCGCGGCTGAAGCCCCGCCCCCTGCCGGAAGCGGACCAATCGGGGCGGGGGAAGGCGGGGCGGGCGCTGACGGCCCGCGGGGGCGGAGCT
The DNA here is from genome assembly GCA_963574635.1 of Cheracebus regulus. Classification (NCBI taxonomy): domain Eukaryota; kingdom Metazoa; phylum Chordata; class Mammalia; order Primates; family Pitheciidae; genus Cheracebus; species Cheracebus regulus. Next base: position 16,623 of record CAUYQU010023318.1, on the reverse strand, counting down.
CCGCCGCCGAGTAACAGGTTGGTGGGAGGGGGAGAGAGGAGGGAGCGCCGAGGACAAGGGGGAGGACCGGAGCCGCGCGTGCTGTGCTGCCCGAGCTCGATCCCGAGCCTGAGCGCAAGCCTGGGAGCGCCGAGCCCGGCCACGGTGAGTGGAGCCGGCGGGGGCCAAGACACGCGAAAGGAAAGCGGGCCCTCACGGCTACCTGTGAGGGGGGGGCATCGAGGCGATGTGCGATGCCCCTCTCCAGGGCACAGGTGCGGAGAGAGAGACGGGAGAGGGGAGGCGGGAGGAGGGGAGGTTGAGGCGGAGTGGGGTACTAAGAGCTGGCCCCTACCCTGAGGTTCCAGATGCAGGTGGCTGGGAAGATGCCAGGCCAGGGGCACCTGGGGCGAAGGCTGTTCCCAGGGCATGAAAGCGTTTCAGCGCCAGATCTCTCTGGAGGTCAGACGTCAGCCCTAGGGGCGGAATTTCTCTCGGAGACCGCGGGGCCTGGGGGAAGGAGTTAGTCCCAGCTGAGCCGGGGGACTGCTGCTGCCTGAGGTGCAGACTCGTCAGGGGAGGGCCTCTGCAGGTGCTGCTTGCCTGAGGTTCTTTCCTGCGTCCTCCGGTCTCAGCTGGCCGCTGTCACCTTCCTGATGGCTTTGAGATGGCTCTGAGGTGTGGGATCTTTTCCCTAGCTCTTCGACTCCAGCCGTAGGCAGTTGCGAATCAGACACTTGAGGGGCAGATGAGAGGGCACCCTCATCTCTTCGCCAGGTGTACAACCATTAGGCTTTCACTTTCCGTCCTTTGCTTTCGTGCCAGGGAGAATCGTTCCTTCTTCCTCTTGAGAGGGAGAGTACTCCCCAAGAGAGGGATATGAGGAAGCATAGACCCCCGGGCTTGCGAAATGCTGAGAAATATGAATACTTATTTCTCAGGAGGTCACTTTCTGGGGGCGGATGTCAAACCCTTCCTCCAAGTACACATATTTTTCTGTGGTTCTAGATGGGGACCATTAGGATGAGGGTTGGGAGCCCAATCACAATTTCCTTGATGTCTGGACGTATCCCCATTACTCCCTGAACGCCCCCCAGGCATCCCTGACCCCTGAACTGTGGTGGCTGTCAGAATGGCAGCAGGCAGTAGGTGCAGAAAATAGGCAGGACTCATCAGGAGACCACCAGACTAGGGGAATTATAACTCCAAATCCCCAGGACAGATGCAAGGGGCACCTTAGGGCCCAGACAAGACTGAAGGCAAATTTCTTTGCCTTAGGCAGGTAAGGGAACTAGAGTCAACCTTTGCTTAACCCCTTTGAAGCCCTGCCTGAGGAAGGTTGTAATTGGGAAATAATGAGCAACCGCTGTGTTTGTAGACAGGCTGCCTACACACAGCTCTGCGTCTCTTCTTTCGTCCTGGATGTTTGGGAGTCTGGGGGCTAGCTCTGGGGGACCGCTAATCCAGAGATTTGCCCTGCTCTAAGAGGATTCTGGCTTCCTAGAACCCTTCCTGTGTTTCCCAGGCTGGCCTGCATGCCATTTCCCTTGTGGGAGGTGAGGGGGTGTAGGGATCTTCTCTTTGTGCCAGGGAGGGGCAAATGGAGGGCCAGGGAGGCGGCCAAGACAAGTGTGGGATCAGGAATGCAACTCTGGGAACTCGAAAGGGAGGGGTGGAGGGAGACGAAGTCTCCGAGTCACACACTGGCCTGTCACCGGGTTCCTGTCCGTCTGCTCCTGCTGCCGGTCCCCTCCCTGCCCTCTGCCCTCTTCAGAGCTCTGGCTTTGCCGTCCAGGCTGCAGAGCCCCTGCCTGTGGTCTTGCCTCTCTGCCCCCTCCGCGAGGTGGGATTTCTCTGGTCTGCTTTACAAGCTGCCAGTGTAGTCTCCCTGGCCCTCCCCTGTCCCGTGCCTCTCAAACCAGTCCAGCCAGTTTGCAGGGGCCCAGTTCCTCATTGTGTTTTTTCCCTGCTGGCCAAGCAGCTCTAGCCTGGCTCTCAGGTTTCTGCTTTTTCAGTGGACCTAGCCGGGAGTCCACTTGGGGGAGTCTTTTTGGATCTACGGGGAACCTTCTCATCTCTGTGACTATGAGAAAAGGGGTGCTGAGTGATCAAGGTCACTGAGCTGTCCTTTTCTATTTCGACCATTTGCTTTCCTTGTTTCCTCTGAGGGGGTTCTAATCTCTATACCTCTAGTTCTCCCATTTTCTAAATCTGCCAGCATCTAGCATATTGCCTGGCCCTGTGTGAATCAGTCCTTCGTCCGCACACCCGAAACCACCCCACCCCCACTTCCTGCTAGGAGTCCAGAGGCGCTGTCACTCCTAGTTGGAAACCAGATGCATATGGCTGGGCCAGAGGTGATGGAACTGGGGCGCGGCAGGCTAATGAGTAACTCAGGGAGAAGCGGCTGTCGGGTACAGGTGTAGCCTTCTCGTTCTCCTTGCAGGCTGGAAAGGCAGAGGCAGACACATGCAGCTGAATTAGCTGGTGGTCTGGTCTCTTCCCGGAGTGCCGTTGCTGAGGACAGCCCTGGGCCTGTGTCGGGGGAGAGAAAAGCAGGGTCAGGCATCTGGCGAGGGCGCAGGCGTGGACTCCACGTTGCCTGGCCCTTGATCACTGTTTACCTGCCTGCCTCTGGGACTTACGCAAGGCCTCAGAGCTGCCCTGTAACCGAAGGCGGGTAGGTTTCGGGTTTTCCATGTTGAATCATTTAGAGCCCTGCTTTCTGACCCACCCCGAAGATCCCTTTAGCCCTCCTGGTCCCTGATCCACATGTCCTTGGACTGAAGGTGATTGAGGCTGGGGAGGTAACCTAACCTGGGACCTGGGGGAGTGCTCAACACTACCTCTGAGCAATTTAGTGCTGTTGCCCAAGGGGCTGTGCCCTCTGCTGGGCCTAGGCTGGGAACTCCTTGACCTGGATCTGGAAGATCAGTAGATGTACTGACAGGGTAGACTGCATCATGAATAAATCATGTGGCTTCTGAGAGCTGGCAATCTAGGCACCTCTGGTTCTAAGATCACGACTACATAGGGCAGCAAGTCTGAATCAGGAGGAGGTAGTGTAACTAAGGCAAAGTAGATTTGTCTTGGGTAAATCTCCCCATGGCTGTGCAAGTGGGCTTTAGTTCAGGATACAGCCTTGAACAAATATTTGTTGGTATCTACCATGTGCCCAAACACCCGGAGACACAGTGGTTAGCTGATAGCCATGGTCTTTGCCCTCCAGGAGCTTATTATCAAGTAGGGGAGACCGACAGGAAATAATTACTCCAATAAATGTATAAATATAAACTGGAGTAAACCTACTGAAGGACAACTGTATAGTGTATAACAAGGATCAGACCTGGTTTGTGGGATGGGTGGTCAGGGAAGGCTTCTCTGAAGAAGTGACATCTTTCTTTCTTTCTTTCTTTTTTCTTTTTGAGACAAAGTTTACTCTGTCGCCAGGCTGGAGTGCAGTGCCGTGATCTTGGCTCACTGCAACCTCCGCCTCCCAGGCAAGCGATTCTCCTGTCTCAGCCTCCCGAGTAGCTGGGATTACAGGCATGTGCCACCACACCCAGCTAATTTTTGTATTTTCTTTTCTTTTTTCACCTGCAACTGTCTTTTGGTATTACTTGATAATTTTTATATTTTTAGTAGAGATGGGGTTTCATCATGTTGGCCAGGATGGTCTCAATCTCTTGACCTCATGATCCACCCGTCCTGGCCTCCCAAAGTGCTGGGATTACAGGTGTGAGCTACCGTGCCTGACCAAAGTGACGTCTTTCTATGAACCAGGTGAAGCTAGAAAGTGCCTGTTGGACGAAGTGCCATGTGTGAAGGATGATATTTGTTGTCAGCTTTGTGACAGTCACATTGCTAGATGTTTCTATGCTTAATATCTTGTCTTTTCTCTCCTTTTTATTAAATTAGAACCCAAGTTCAATAAAGTACAAAAAAAAATATATATATATATTTTGAGATGGAGTCCTGCTCTGTCGCCAGGCTGGAGTGCAGTGGCATGATCTCAGCTCACTGCAACCTCTGCCTCCTGGGTTCAAGCAGTTCTCCTGCCTTGGCCTCCCCAGTAGCTGGGATTACAGGCGTCTGCTGCCATGCCCGGCTAATTTTTGTATTTTTGGTAGAGACAGGGTTTCACCATGTTGGCCATGGTGATCTGACTCCTGACCTCAGGTGATCTGCCTGCCTCCCATAGTCCTGGGATTACAGGCATGAACCACCCTGCCCAGCCTAAATAAAATACAAAGACCTTACGTGTATAACTTGGTAGTTTTTTTTTTATTGTTGTATATACCCATATAATTGTTTATTATCTCATTCTCACAGATAATAACCTTGTGGTGGTATTATACCTATTTTATAGATGAGGAAACTGAGGCACAGAAAAGTTGTGGGTTTTTTTGTTGTCGTTGTGTTTGAGACAGGGTCTCACTCTATCACCCCGGCTGGAGGGCAGTGATGTGATTAGAGCTCACTGCAGCCTTGACCTGCTGGACTCAGGTGATCCTTCTGCTTCAGACTCCCAAGTAGCTGGGACTACAGGTGTGTCCACCATACCCGGCTAATGTTTTTGTATTTTTTGTAGAGCTGGGGTTTTGCCATGTTGCTCAGGCTGGTCTCAAACTCCTGAGTTCAAGTGATCCGCCCACCTTGGCCTCCCAGAGTGCTGGGATTACAGGCATGAGCCACTGCACAAGAAAAGTTACGATTTGCCTGACGTTGGATACGCCAAGTGAGGAGCAGAGACAGGATTCCAAACCAGATCCTGACTCTAGTCGAGTGCATTTTCTACTGGATGAGTGGCTTGGAGAATTATTCTACCCTTCTGCCTTCACACACCTTTAAAGATAGGATGGTAAAAGTTTGTGTGTGCTGTCTCCTGGGGGAGGGTGCCTCGCTTTCCTCATTTTCTCATGGAGTCCCAGGGCCAAAAAGAGGAAGAATCATTCCTAATAAAGGCATCTTCCTTCCCTGTTCTTTTCTCTTGAAAATTGCCGGGAATTCTAAGAATGCTCTTCTTTATAGGAGCCCTTCCCCACCAAGCCCTGTGTCACCTGCAGCTCTCCCTCCCATCCCTTGCCCTTCCTTCTCATCTCACTCTCGCTTCCTGGCTTGCTTGCGCTGTACGGTCTCTGAAAGGGGCCTTGCCAAGTTTCCTTGGCCCAGAACTCCATGGGGAGGTTGAGTTGGGTATGTTTGTGTTTCTGTCTGGCACGTTAGAGGCTCCTCCTCCAATTTGGTGCTAGGCTCTGGTGGAGACTAGCGGAAGGGGTGGGGAAGCTGGATTTTTTTATTTGTTTGGAAGATAATCTCTCCGCCAAGTTCCTGGAGCCAGAGCATACCTGGAATGCATTCCATTTGCTGACTCTGAGCTTAAGCAATGCGGACCTGCGAAGCTGGCCGATGGATAGTGTGGGCTCTTGCTCTGCCTGACCTGGGCCTCCTGGGAGTGGCACAGTTTTTAAACCATATTTAAATCTTTTCTTGAACAGATAATACATCCACATGGTTCCAAATTCAAAAGGGACAAAGAGATATACAGTAAGAAAGTCCACTCCTTTCTGCTTTTCCAGAGGATAGAAACTCTCCCATCCCTGTTCCTAGTCCTTACTTCCTCCACCTCAAAGGCACCACTGCTATCAGTTTTTTTAAGTTTCTTTCCAGAAGTGGGATGATACACTTTGAGGTCTTCTATATTTTAAATGAGCTCCGGGAGAGAAGGTCCCCATGTGAGGTGGAGGTATCTATTCAGCAGCGTGTGGGTTCTGTCTTCACTTGGGGGGGAGGTGGGAAGGAGGGCACATGGTAGTGTTATGTCTATGTATGAAGATCAAGCAAAATCTTTTTTTTTTTTTTTTTGAGACAATGTCTCACTGTGTCACCCAGGCTGGAGTGCAATGGCATAGTCACTGCTCACTGCAGCCTCTCCCAAGTTCAAGTGATCCTCCCACCTCAGTCTCCCAAGTAGCTGAGATTACAGGTGTGCGCCACCAGGCCCGGCTAACTTTTGTATTTTGTGTAGAGAAGTGGTTTCACCATGTTGCCCAGACTGGTCTTGAACTCCTGAGCTCAAGCAGTCTGCCCGCCTTGGCCTTCCAAAGTGGTGAGAGTACAGGTCACTGCTCCTGGCCATCAAGCAAAATCTTTAAACTTTTGCCGGGCGCGGTGGCTCACGCCTGTAATCCTAGCACTTTGGGAGGCCGAGGTGGGTGGATCACCTGAGGTCAGGAGTTCAAGACCAGCCTGGCCATCATGGTGAAACCCCATCTTTAAAAAAAAAAAAAAAAGAAACTTTTAACAAAGCCTAGCTCCCCAGGGCTGTATCAGAGGAAATGGATTCTTTTAGGTTAGTGAGTCTCAAAGTGTGGTATCTGGACCAGTAGCATCAGTATCACCTGGGGAACTTGGTTAGAAATGCAGATTCTCAGTTCCCAGCCCAGACCTACTGAATCAGAAGCTCTGGAGGTTAGGTCCAGCAACCTGTATGTTAAAAGGCTCTCCAGGGGCCTCCTGTCGGTCTGAGATCAGTGGTTTATCTGGTAGGAACTGACAGGGCAGTCAGCCCCACTAAAGCTGGGCAAGCAGAAGTTTCATAGTTTCTAGTTAAGTCTCTCAGCCTAAACTCATTTCTTCATCTTCTAGGACTCCTCCTGTTTATGGAGCAGGCACCCAACATGGCTGAGCCCCGGGGCCCTGTAGACCATGGAGTCCAGATTCGCTTCATCACAGAGCCAGTGAGTGGTGCAGAGATGGGCACCCTACGTCGTGGTGGACGACGCCCAGCTAAGGATGCTAGAGCCAGTACCTACGGGGTTGCCGTGCGTGTGCAGGGCATCGCCGGACAGCCCTTTGTGGTTCTCAACAGTGGGGAGAAAGGTGGCGACTCCTTTGGGGTCCAAATCAAGGGGGCCAGTGACCAAGGGGCCTCGGGAGCCCTGAGCTCAGATTCGGAACTCCCTGAGAACCCCTACTCTCAGGTCCAGGGATTTCCTGCCCCCTCGCAGAGCAGCACATCTGATGAGGATCCTGGGGCCCAGTGGAATGGAAAGCTACTCCGTTCCCAGTCCCAGGCCTCCCTGGCAGGCCCTGGCCCAATGGATCCTAGTAACAGAAGCACCAGCATGCTGGACCTAGCCCCGGAAGTGGCTTCCCCGGGCAGCACCATTGACACTGCTCCCCTGTCTTCAGTGGACTCACTCATCAACAAGTTTGACGGTCAACTTGGGGGCCAGGTCCGGGGCCGGACTGGCCGCCGAACACGGATGCTACCCCCTGAACAGCGCAAACGGAGCAAGAGCCTGGACAGCCGCCTCCCACGGGACACCCTGGAGGAACGGGAGCGCCAGTCCACCAACTACTGGAACCCTAGCACAAAATATGACAACCATGTGGGCAGTTCGAAGCAGCCAGCCCAGAGCCCGAGCCCGAGCCCAAGCCCTCTCAGTGGCTTTAGCCGTGCCCGTCAGACTCAGGACTGGGTCCTTCAGAGTTTTGAGGAGCCTCGAGGGAGAGCACAGGACCCTACCATGCTGCAGGTCAGACCCAGCCCCTCACTGGCTTCCAACTGTCAACCTCTTCTCCCTTCTCATCAGCCTTTACCCACCAGCCATAGGCCTCCTTGCTAATTCAGGTAGCCTAGGCAGAAACTCCCCTTTTGTTCTCCACTGTACTTGTCCAAAAAATAGGTGATGTTCACATGCACAACATATTTCCGTGGGTAAAATTCTAAAGAAAATAGAGCGAGCTAAAGAATCATTATTCACAAGTTTGGACCTAGTTGTCATTGCCACAACCATGAACTGCGCTCAGTCTCCAGCATTTGCTAGATCTGCAGCATACGTAAGGTGGGCTTGGAGGACAGGAGCAGTCTCCTTGGTGCTCTTGCTAAAATTCCACACCATTGGGCTGGGCGTGGTGGCTCACGCCTGTAATCCAAGCACTTTGGAGGCCAAAGTGGGCACACCACCTGAGGTTGGGAGTTCAAGACCAGCCTGACCAACATGGTGAAACCCTGTCTTTATGAAAAAAAAAATTAAGGAAAAAAAAAAATTCCACACCTTTCTCTCCTACTCAGGAACGTAAATGAGGGAGCAACTTTACTTTGAGAGAAACTTAAGTTCATTTTAAGAGCAAATTATTTATCAGCTCTAGCATGCTAACTGCCATTAGTGACAAATCACTTGTGGCACAGTTCGCAGCTGGTTGAGATGTTTGTTGGGGAGAATCTGGTTTGCAGCAATAGTGTAGAAGTGCATCTGCATTGGCCTCTCCCTGGCCTGTTGCTCAGGCCTCCACGGCATATCTTCTTTGCTGCATGTCAGAGTCGTTCATCATGCTTGAAGGGCCTTGACCCGAGACTGCCACTTTTACTCCATCTCAACCCCATGCATGTTTCTGGCCTGATCGTCCTATTTCTTTCTTTCTTTTTTTAAACAGTTCAAATCAACTCCAGACCTCCTCCGGGACCAGCAGGAGGCAGCCCCCGCAGGCAGTGTGGACCATATGAAGGCCACCATCTATGGCATCCTGAGGGAGGGGTGAGTGGGGGCCCCCCCAGCAGCAGAGGCACGCCCCTCCCTTTTTCTTCTAGCTTTGTTCCCATCTTCCCTGATTTTACCCTTTCCCGATGTCTGCTACCTCTCTCCTCCGCTAACCCTTGCTTCTATCCTTTGATCCTCTAGAAGCTCAGAAAGTGAAGCCTCTGTGAGGAGGAAGGTTAGTTTGGTGCTGGAGAAGATGCAGCCTCTAGGGGTGAGTGGTCTTCTCTGGATGGGAGCCAGGGTCAAGGTCAGGGCTTTGAGGGCCTCAGGGGATCCAGACTCGGACTCACTCCTTTCCTCCCCACCCCCCATATTTCTGGCAGATGATTTCTTCTGGTTCCTCCAAGGCCGTGGCAGGGCAGGGTGAGCTTACCCGAAAAGTGGAGGAGCTACAGCGAAAGCTGGATGAAGAGGTGAAGGTGAGGAAAGGTTAGAGGTGGTGGAGGTGAAGGAACATGGGGAAAAAGGCCTGGCCTGGAGATGGGCTGGGCTGACTCTTCCAAGCAATGAAACAAGCATGTTTGTGTCTTATGAGACAAGAGACAAGAGTGTGTGCTAGTGCCAGCAAGGACTTCTGGGGTTCTCCAGGGCTTAGGGAGGTGGAGCACATGAGGAATCTACCTACCTTCCATTCCACTCCCTTTGGGAGTTCCCATCCTGGCTCTAAAATTCCTTATTTTCTCTGTGCCTCATTTTTTAAATCATCGTCAAAATAATGGCAATAGTAGTAGCTATCATTTATTGAGTATAATTTTGGTAGTATGTGTTGTCCTGGGTACTGTACTTACCTTAGTGACCCTGTGAATACCTATTCCGGACCCTTTTCTGATGAGAAAACAGAAGATCAGAGAGGCTAAGTAAATTGCCTCAGTAAGTTGCAGAGAGGAATGAAAAAATTCAGGTCAGTTTTATTCTAAAGTTAGTGTACCCTTTTTAAAAACATGTCTTCTGCCTTTCACAGTATTGCTTTGTGTGTAATTGGTGCTCAGTAAATGTTGGATTGTAACTTCCTTTGTCTCTTGGAAAGCACTGTAGTGTAATGGTTAAGTAGTTGGCTGTGGAGTGAAACTAACTGAGTTCAAATCCTGGTTCCGTTACTTGTTGGCTGTGTAACCGACCTTGGGCAAGTTCTTTAAATGTTCTAAGCCTCTGTTTCCTAAAGTGGGGATTATGATAGTACTATATTAATTATCTATTGCTGTGTAACAAATTACTTAAACATCTCCTGGCCAGGCGCGGTGGCTCATGGCTGTAATCCCAGCACTTTGGGAGGCCAAGGTGGGCGGATCACCTGAGGTTGGGAGTTCAAGACCAGCTTGACCAACATAGAGAAACCCCTGTCTCTACTAAAAATACAAAATTAGCCGGGTGTGGTGGCACATGTCTATAATCTCAGCTACTCGGGAACTGAGGCAGGAGAATCGCTTGAACCCGGGAGGCGGAGGTGGCAGTGAGCCAAGATTGTGACATTGCGCTCCAGCCTGGGCAACAAGAGCGAAACTATCTGAAACAAACAAACAAATATACTTTCCCCAGTGTCTGAGGACCAAGGACCAGGGATCAGCTTAATAGGGTAATTCTGGCTCTGAGTTTGTTATAAGGTTCCAGTCAAGTTTCTGGCTGTGGCCAAAAGAAGTAAATTGGAGGATCTGCTTCTAAAATGGCTTACTCAGGGTCAGGCATGGTGGCTCATGCCTATAATCCCAGCACTTTGGGAAGTCAAGATGGGAGCACCACTTGAGCCCAGGAGTTTGAGACCAGGCTGGGCAACACAGTGAGACCCTGCCTCTACAAAAAATAAAAAAAATTAGCCGGTTGTGATGGCATACACCTGTAGTTCCAGCTACTTGGGAGACTGAGATGCAAGGATTGCTTGAGCCCAGGAGGCTGAAGCTGCAGTGAGCTATGATTGCACTGCTGCCCTCCAGCCTGGGTGCCAGAGCAAGTCCCTGTCTCAAAAACTGCACCCAGCACTTTGGGAGGCTGAGGCAGGTGAATCACCTGAGGTCAGGAGTTCAAGACCAGCCTGGCCAACATAGTAAAAACCCATTGCTACTAAAAGTACAAAAATTAGCCAGGCATGGTGTATGTAATTGCAGCTACTTGGGAGGCTGAGGCAGCGAGAATTATTTCAGCCTGGGAGGCAGAGGTTGCAGTGCGCTGAGATCATGCCACTGCACTCCAGCCTGGGCAACACAGCGAGACTCTGTCTCAAAAAACAAGCAAGCAAACAAAACCTGGCTTAATCAAATGGCTGTTGGTTGTAGACCTCAGTTCCTGGCAGGTTGGCCTTCTTCACAGAGCTGTTTTTGAGTATTGTCACAACATAACAGCTATTTTTTCCCAGAGTGAGGGATCCAGGAGAAAAGCTGGAATGCCTTTTTATGATCTAATGTCAGAATTTACGCATCATGTCCTCCTTTTCCTGTTGGTTAGAAGGAAGTGTCTACATCAAGCCCATGCTTGAGACGAACAGAATTAGGCTTTGTCTTTTGAAAGAAATGTCAGATAATTTGTGGGCATATTTTACATCATTACAAGTACCAAGGCTAGTTATGAGGATTAAATGTGGATAATACACATAAGGTTCCAAGTACAGTGTCTGTCATACAGCAAGTGTCCAATGAGTGTTAGATATTCCCATTATTCTGAGTCTTTTTTTTTCTTTTTTCTTTTTGTTTTTGAGACAGAGTCTTGCCCTCTCGCCCAGGCTGGCGTGCAGTGGTGTCATCTCAGCTTACTGCAATCTCCGCCTCCTGGGTTCAAGTGATTCTCCTGCCTCAGCCTCCCGAGTAGCTGGGATTACAGGTGTCCGCCCCCACGCCAGGCTAGTTTTTGTATTTTTAGTAGAGACGGGGTTTCATCATGTTGGCCAGGCTGGTCTCGAACTCCTGATATTGTGATCTGCCCGCCTTGGCTTCCCTAAGTGCTGGGATGACAGGCGTGAGCCACTGCCTGGCCCTATTCTGAGTCTTTCTGAGAGGCTTTCCCCGCCCTCCCGCTGCTGTATTCTCATTCCCTTTTTCAGAAGCGGCAGAAGCTAGAGCCATCCCGAGTTGGGCTGGAGCGGCAGCTGGAGGAGAAAACGGAAGAGTGCAGCCAGCTGCAGGAGCTGCTGGAGAGGAGGGCGGGGGAGGCCCAGCAGAGCAGCAAGGAGTGAGTGCAGCTGGCGTGGACCTCGGGCTGCTTGGGGGCCTGGGCCAGGCTTAGAGGCCACTCCCACTTTGCCCCTAGGCTTGAAGGAGACAGAAGGAGAGCTTCAGAAGCTCAAAGGGGCAGTGTGGGTTTAAGGACAGGATAGGCCTTTTCTCTCTACCTTCTTTATCAGTAATGTTGATGGTGCATGATTTAGAGTTAAGCTACCTGGGTTTGCCTCTGTCTCAGATTCTTAAGCTGTAAAATAGAATTAATAATAGTACCTACCTCGCAGGATCATTGTAAGGAGTCATTCATCCATTCAGCAGATATTCCATCAGGAATGCTATGACAGGCATGAGTCTGGGTACCCAAGGCACATCGGTGAACCCTACAGATGAAGGGCTCGCTCTCCAGAAGTTTAGTTTCTACTGAGAGGGAACAGACAGTAAACAAACATATGCAAGTAAATTTGTAACTGTGAGAAGGCAGTAAATACAACAGGGTCAGGCAGATCAGGAGGGCCAGGTTGTAGGGGAGCGGGTTGTAAAGGTCAGGGGCGGCCTCTTTAGGACCCGAACAAAGCAAGTTTAAATGAATCAACAAATATGAATTAAAACATATGATGTGTTTAGAAAGCTGCCTGACACATAGTGTGCAATAATGTTATCTAATATTAGGCTCCAGAACATGAAGCGCCTCCTGGACCAGGGTGAAAGTTTACGACACGGACTGGAGACCCAGGTGATGGAGCTTCAGAGCAAGCTGAAACAGGTCCAGGGCCCTGAGCCTGGCAAGGAGCTGTTACTGAAGGTAAGTGGGGTCCTGTGCCCCAGCCTCTGCGTTTTCTCAGCTGGATCATCCTCCAGTGCGCTCATCCGTGGTTTCCCCAAAGTGTGAGGAGCGGGTGGCTGATTGCAGGTGCTCCTTCCTGTGCTTTCAGGCAGACTCGGCGGGGGTTGGGACTAGAGTTAGGATCAAGGAACTCTATCGTTCCGCGCTCTAGTACTGGTACGAGAGCGTCTGGTACTGTGCCTAACACAAAGGTGGTCCATAAATATTTTTGACTCAGTGAATTGGTGAATAGATGGATCCTAATATAGTCACCCCTGCACTTCTACCTTTACTTTCTCCAGGACCTGTTAGAGACCCGGGAACTTCTGGAGGAGGTCTTGGAGGGGAAACAGCGGGTAGAGGAGCAGCTGAGGCTGCGGGAGCGGGAGTTGACAGCCCTGAAAGGGGCCCTGAAAGAGGAGGTAGCCTCCCGTGACCAGGAGGTGGAACACGTGCGGCTGCAGTGCCAGCGAGACACGGAGCAGCTCCGCAAGAGCATGCAGGACGCGAGCCAGGCATGTGACAAGAGCAGGGTCCGAGAGAGAAGGGCACTGCTGGGGAGCAAGGCTGCCTTGGGACCTGATATTTTGGGACTTCTCATGGTTGCAACTGGAAACTCCCCCTAAAGGACACACGTGAGATCTGCTGAAAACCCTGGCCAGGAAAACTATAAGGGCACAGTGAAGGAGTCCAGGCCAGAAGTACCGTGAGGTTGTGTGACAGAAGTCCGGGGACGCTAGGGCAGTAGCTCACGCTGTAATCCAGCACTATGGGAGGCTGACGCGGATGAACTGCTTGACCTCAGAAAGTTGGAGACCAGCCTGGGCAACATGGAGAAACCCCGTCTCCACCAAAAATACGAAAACTTACCTGGGTGTAGTGCATGCTTGTAGTCTCACCTACTTGGGAGGCTGAGACAGGAGAATCACTTGAACCCAGGAGGTGGAGGTTGCAGTGAGCTGATTTCATGTCATTGTACTCCAGCCTGGGCAACAGAGCAAGACTCTGTTCCCCCAAAAATAAAAAGTCTCAAGGGGAAATAACTGGGGGAGGTTTCCTGTAGATGGTACAAGGTGGACTGTGACTCGAGGAGAGAACCTCTGCTAGCATTGTACCAGGTACCACAAGGGTGTCAGGGGGTGCAGCTGGCATGGTGACCTCTGGGTCTAAGCCTTTCCTTCTACACACTCACATTTCGGTTTGAAGTGACTGCTTCCTGAGCCTTCTGGTGTCCAACTTTCCCCTTCTCTAGGACCATGCAGTGCTGGAGGCTGAGAGGCAGAAGATGTCAGCCCTTGTGCGAGGGCTGCAGAGGGAGCTGGAGGAGACCTCAGAGGAGACGGGGCATTGGCAGAGCATGTTCCAGAAGAACAAGGAGGAGCTTAGAGCCATCAAGCAGGAGTAAGGGGCTTGGTCCTCTCAGAAATACTTGCCCATGATTCATATCCCACTTCCTTTCTCTTTTTAATTTTTAATTAATTAATTAATTATTTTGAGACAGACTTTCACTCTTTTTTTTTTCTTTTTTTTCTTTTTTTCCTTCTTTCTTTTTTTTTTTTAAGATGGGGTTTCACCATGATGGCCAGGCTGATCTTGAACGCCTGACCTCAGGTGATCCACCCACCTTGGCCTCCCAAAGTGCTAGGATTACAGGCGTGAGCCACCGCGCCCGGCTCAGACTTTCACTCTTGTTGCCCAGGCTGGAGTGCAATGGCATGATCTCGGCTCACTGCATCCTTCGCCTCCTGGGTTCAAGCGATTCTCCTGCCTCAGCCTCCCAAGTAGCTGGGATTACAGGCGCATGCTACCACGCCTGGCTAATTTTTGTATTTTCAGTAGAGACGAGGTTTTGCCATGTTGGCCAGGCTGGTCTTGAACTCCTGACCTCACCCACCTTGGCCTCCCAAAGTGCTGGGATTACAGGCCCCAGCCCCTGCGCCCGGCCCTTTCCCCACCCTTTTTTTTTTTTGAGACAGGTCTGGCTCTGTTGCCCAGGCTGGAGTGCAGTGGTATAGTCTGGGCTCACTGCTACCTTCACCTCCCAGGCTCAGGCCATCCTTCCACCTCAGCCTCCCGAGTAGCTGGGACTACAGACATGCGCCACCACACCCAGCAAATTTTTGAATTTTTTGTAGACAGGGTTTCATTATGTTGCCCAGACTGGTCTTGAACTCCTGGGCTCAAGGGATCCACCTGCCTTGGCCTCCCAAAGTGCTGGGATTACAGGTGTGAGCCACCCCACCTGGCTCACTTCCTTTCTATCCGCGCTATGCTCTTACTCTCCCGTTTCTCAAACTGCTGTTTTCTATGTTCACTTTCCTTCCTCTTGAGAGTGGGTGTCCAGTGTTTTCGCTTCCAGAGAGGTGGGTTTCATTGCCATGCTAACTTCCCCCAGGCATGTGGCCTTACTCTGTTCCCTTTCCCCTTTATTTTACCTTGCCCACTCAGACTCCTGCAGCTGCGAATGGAGAAGGAGGAGATGGAAGAGGAGCTTGGAGAGAAGATAGAGGCCTTGCAGAGGGAATTAGAGCAGGCCCGAGCTAGTGCTGGAGATGCTCGCCAGGTTGAGGTGCTCAAGAAGGTATTTGGGAATTGGGGGCAGAACAGGAGGTGGGGGTGATGAACACCTGCCTTACCTTTCTATGAGGGCCTCCATGCTAGTGGGGCTGTCACCTGTGTGCTTGGTTTCCAGGCTTCATCATGCATGCTCAGCTTGATCTCTTTCCAACACAGCAGCACTAGTCTTCTCATTGAGCACAAGGTGTCTCCCATCTAAGTACTAACCAGGCCCGACCCTGCTTAGCTTCCGAGATCAGAGGAGATGAGGCGTGTTCAGGTTGCTATGGCTGTGACTGAGCATAGAGGTTTCTAATGGAAAATGCTCTCAGAAGCCAGGTTGGGGTATAGCCAAAGACTGATGGCTGCCTCCCAAGAGATGTCATGGGTAGCAGCATTTAGGTGGATTTGTGAAACTCCAGGGTCATTTTTGCAGGCTCAGAAATCTAATTTGGTCAGCATGGCAAAAGCTGCTTTGTCTTTCAGAGGGGACTCTTAACTACATTTATGAAGAAATGTTTACCATTAGAATTTCAGTTTATTAATTTGCATTGAGAAATATCATCACATGGACTGGAATACTTGTGTTGGCATGGCCTGGTTACTAATGTAACACAACTTATTAGAAAGAAAAAGCAGTCGGGTGACGGGGCTCATGCCTGTAATCCCAGCACTTTGGGAGGCTGAGGTGGGCGGATCACCTGAGGTTGGGAGTTGGAGACCAGCTTGGCCAACATGGAGAAACCCCTTCTCTACTAAAAATTCAAAAAATTAGCCTGGCATGGTGCTGCATGTCTGTAATCCTAGCTACTTGGGAGGCTGAGGCAGGAGAATCACTTGAATACGGGAAGTGGAGGTTGTAGTGAGCTGAGATAGTGCCACTGTACTGCAGCCTGGGCAGCAAGAGCGAAACTCCATCTCAAAAAAAAAAAAAAAAAAAGAAAAGAAAAGAAAGAAAAATAGCAGAGTATATCTTGTTACATTGCCCAGGCTGGTCTCTAACTTTCTGAGGTCAAGTATATGGACCATATACCAGAGTATACGGTCTTACATATAAAAGTTACATATAACCCTTTAGCCTAATTATGGTACTTTCTGAATTTCAGAAGTAGCTAATAGCTAATAATTAGAACCAGAACTCATATTTTAATTTTCTTTCTTTCTTTTTTTTTTTTTTTAGAATAAAATGAAAGAGAGAAAGGAAGAGGAAGAGATTTTAGAAAAAGAGAGAAAAGGAGAAAGAAAGAAACAGCAAAAGAAAGAAAAAATGAAAGAGAAAGAGGAAGAAATTTTAGAAAAAGAGAGAAAAGGAGAAAGAAAGAAAGTGCAAAAGAAAGAAAAAAATGAAAGAGAAAGAAAGAGGAAGAGATTTTAGAAAAAGAGAGAAAAGGAGAAAGAAAGACACAGCAAATGAATGAAAGAAAGAAAGAGGAAGAGGAAGAGGGAGAGAGAATGGGATTCTTGTTTTATTGCCCAGGCTAGAATACAGTCTAAAAATGGGTATTAAAAACCTCTTTTATGCCAATAATTGTGTTTAACAATGGAGACAGGAAGGAATAGGGGATGAAAATAA